>APFE030057209.1:0-12747 GCA_000404065.3 Pinus taeda
ATGAGTGTACGAGTCTTCCCTCTGAGTGGCGAGGTATTGTGCAGAATGTGGCGATGGCAGGTCAAGCAGTATGTGATCTACGTGTAGGTAGAGTAGAGCCTTTAGTGCGAGATCTTTCAGATAGTGACTAGATGTAGGGACATGTGGATCCCTTTGATTGAGAGTATTGTAACATGTTATGGGCATGTCAAATGTATTTAGAGCTATGGATCCAAACAATTTTATGATACATAATATGATTACGCATTTTTTATGACAATGATAATTCACCATTTCTATGGTTATCTTTTGTGGTATACATGTGATAAATTCCAATCCAGAATGTTGTTTGTGATGGTATATACAAAGTGGTTTTTGGCTCTAGGCACATGACTGAATGTAATGGTTTAAAATTCATGTACTAATAGCTTCACTCATAGATATTTTCTAAATAGGACTCGGTTATGCACATGATACACACCATTCAATTGCATGACAAGTAGCAAGGAATCTAAACGAACATGAAGGTGAAGGATGCAATGAGCGAGGGCATCGACTAACAAACCTATCACTGCATCATATTCGTCCTGATTATTGGTGGCAGATCCAATGTACACACCGTTTAACGGGACTAACATATGTAAGGGGGTAAAAATGGCCCAGGCTACCGAGGCTAGATTCTGGGAGAAGTGACTCGCACCATCAGCATGGCCGATATATGGTGTGGATGATGGATCCATCTAAAAGGTGCAAAAGGAAATGGATTGATGCAATTTACCTAACTACATTGCAGAAATAAAGACATGCAAATCAAAGGGATGTGCTGTGAGAAACATTTATGGAGGTAGAACACATTGGGAGAATTAAGAAGGAGATGGCCTTAGAAATCCTCTTGGAGAAATGCCCCCTTACTCAAGTGTAGGGGTAATCAGGGGTAGGCATAGCTTCCATGGTGTCCTCATCAGGCTGGGAGATGGGAAAACAGGAGGAAGGTTGACTACATGATGCAGCAACATTACCTGGTGCATCAACCTAAGAAATAAGTTTCACATATGCATGTCTTGAATGGTAGACGATGAACTAGTAGACAGAGGGTCTACTGATGTTGAGACCTCAGATTCTGTCAAAAAAGGTTCGATAGAAATGTGCACAGCAACCTCAGGAAGGTTTGCCGGTGAGGAACTCAAGGATGACGATAGGTAAAGAATGGGACCTATGGTATCTAACATCTCGACATCGGGGGAGGGGATCACAACAGAGGGGCCAGAGTTTCCCTGTTCTGGTTGAGTGGTGGTACCAGAATCCACAGGTAAAGGAGTAGCAGCTCTACTACGAGTGGCCTCGAATTCACGAATCGCCCCAAGGAAATCATGAAACTCGTCGAGACGAGGGAAACAATGGGAATAGTGACCATGAAGATCACAAATGGCACAAGGGTGGTTTGTATGAAGCGTTTTGAGTTTCTTAGGTGGGACCAATATGTCAACATGGGATTCCGTAATATTCGACTCAGGGAATGCTTCATGAACCAAGGTTTTAAGTTGAGGAAGTTCGGGACAATTATTGGTGGCATGCCCAACAACTTCACACAAAGTGCATGGCTTTGGGGCCTTAGGGGCTAGAGGAGCTTGGGGAGCCTTGTCCTTCGAATTTTTCTTTTTGAATTTCCCCCCTGGCCAGCTTCTTTCACAATAGGAGTTGGTTCCTGTTGAGCTGGTGATGGTACTGAAGCAGAGGCAAGGGTCATGGGGACAGGTTGAACCAGGGTCAAAGCGTGATACAGTCTTGGCTAACCAGGCAGAATGTTTGTAGGGGGATCGATGTACCATATTTGGATCCCGAGAGTCATGTTAGGAAGGACCAGCAAAGCCATGACAGGTACAGAAAAAACTCTTGGAGGGGGGAATAAGAAAGGTATCTAGCCGGTAGGATAATGTGCTCATAGAATAGCTCCTAGATGGTTGAGACATGGAGGAACAGTTCCTTGAGGGAACATAGGAGAGCCACTCACAAACAGAGGAGTTCCTCGGGGAGTGGGTCTAGAGGGTTCAGCTGGAAGAGAAAAATAGGATGCTAGGGAGTTGGTTGTTGATCAGGTGTACCGGACTGCTTAAGGGTAGCTTGTGATGCTTGTAACATGCAAACACTCATGTAAGTAGGTTCAGAAATGGGAGGGGGAGGAATGGGGAAGGAACCAAACAATGAGGAATATTTATAGACTACGGGTGAGACACTAATGCAAGGAGTGGACGACTATTTATTGGATACCAACAAGATGATGGACTCGGGGGAGGTCACAGATGTTGGCTGGTAGTAAGTCAACTGATCAATGGTAACGATCTTCCCTTCACTGGGGAAGCACATCTTGCGGAACACCGTAGATGCGACAGCTGACATGGCGTGTGTGTAACTATGACCTAAGAGAATATTTTAATCCAAAGGGGCATCGATTACTTCGATATCGACATGGATAGTCTTACCCGCAAGGGTCACTGGACAGTTGCGGTACATGCCAAGGGGCTGGGAGGAGTGTCCATCCCACACATGCAAGGTGATGGTGGAGGGGTACAACTCAAGTGAATTGAGTTATTTCCAAATAGCAGCAGACATCACATAGGTGGATGTGCATTCGTCAATAGTGCATCTGGATATGATGGCATTACGCACTCTAACTAGTATCTGGAAAGCAACAAATGAGGGCAATGGGGGATGCTCTGATGTATCAACCGGGAAGACAATCAAGTGATCGTCAGAAGGGTCCACTACACCCAAGGCAGTTAGTAGAGCCTTCTTTTTGGAAGGGCATGACTAGATGACTTCCAGTGTCGACATGGCGGCAGGTGATTGTGCTAAGTCGTCTACTATACAGTATGTATGGGAAGATCTGTTAGAAGATGCATTACGACGTAATGGTCCCTTTGGGATCTTGGGAATGGCCAAAACTTTGGGTTGAGGGATCTAGAAAGGACCATTTGGTGTTTTAAGAGTCTCAGCAGACACTTTAGTTTTGGACTCGGCAGCTGACGAAGTGGAGGGCTTGTCATATTGAAGTGATTGAGTTTGTAGGTTGATATTGGAGGGGTTAACCTCATTAGAGTTCATCATGAAGATATGGTAGTCACCGGGACCAAAAGGTTGGGGGAGATGGGTTGCCTGACCTAGCTGGGGTTGAGCAACAATGAATCCTTGCTAAGGGAAAGGATCTGTGAGCACGGGCGGTTGAGGTGGCACAAGATTTTGAGGCAATTGTTGACCTCGAGAAGTTTCTTGAGCTTCCCATAGTTGGCGCATATGGGGTAAAAGGGGACACTCATGTGTGTAGTGGCCATGTACACCACAACATGCACAAGGCTTATTCATACAAACAACCTTTTTTTCCTTGGGTTTGTTGCCCTTTTGCTGTTTGTTGGTGTCAGGCTGGTTCCCCTGGGATTCACTAGACTAGTTACCTTGGTTACACTGGTTACCCTTGTTACCCTTCCCCTTATTATTTTTCTTCAAATTCTGGGGATTGGTATCACACTGTTGCATAAACACTTGACCCTAAGGGGGTGGTGGTTTTTGGGGCTGAGGATGCATGGGAGGCTGCAGCGCTAATTCTTGAGGGGCTCGGGTGCCAAGTTGTGCATAAGAAGGAGCAACAATTTGGTAGACAGGATGGGGCCCTGGAAACATGTCGCTAGCAGGAGGGGCATAAATGTTGGAGGAACTGGTGCCCCCCTACAGGTAGCCATAACTCTGCTGAGAATATGGCGAAGAGTGTAAAATGGATCCAATGATACCGTCGGCAATGTGAGATGCCCCCGGTGCATTAGCTCTACCAAGATGAGGGAGGTCTGGAATAGTGTTATAGATATAACCTGATTGAGCATAAATCAAATCATATCTCAAAGTGGTCTGGAGAGCTTCTTCCTTGGTCTAAGGAAAATGGGAGGCGACATCTTTCCTGATAAGGAATAAAAGGCTCTTGAGAAACCAATCTAGATAAACACGGTCTTCGAAAGGCGAGGCACGACATGTGCTCCTCCTTCGACACCACTCTTGAACATGGTTAGAAAGGCGAGTAGAAGAGGATTGATGGAATGTGGTCAAAATCTTAGTAACAGTGTCATACCAGAGAGGTAACTGGAAATATGATAAGAACGCTTTAGCAAGCGTTGCGAAAACGGAATGATAGGCGGCGGGCTGGTCTACATACCATTTTGCAGCGTCTCTAGTGAATGTGCGTTGGAAGAGCCAAAGACAAATGGAGTCATTGGTTATGGAGTTGGACGAACACCACATGTGGAAGGATCGAACATGGTCGGTAAGATCCTCTCCAGCAATACCCTCAAACTTTGAGATGTCTAAGGGAAGCTTAGTCAGCATAGAGGGCCAACCAACATCATGGTGTATGGGGTTGTTTATCAATTGGTTAAGATCCATTAGACTTAACCCAACCATAAAGGGGAGCATAAGGGCTACCGGAATGGTTCCTGAGACTGTTCTGCTTGATGTGACCACTAGTGTAGCACTGGAGCTGCCACCAAATTGGGGTCATGCACAAGCTATGGGTCCAGTCATGGTGACGATATGTAGTGAAGGAGGTTCGGAATCAGATGAGGAATTGGAAGGACCGAGAGAAGAGTCAGAATGGGGACTCGGAGGGCTATGAACTCGAACCCGACGGGGAGGAGTAATATGCCCAAGCGGAAACTAGGGGTGAAGGCTTAATAGTCTCCATGACTAACGCCTTGGTGGCGCAATGATGGAAGGACACATGGAACACAGAAATGGTGAAGGGAGATCAACAATATATCTTTTGTTTATGATGTTGTGAGATAAATTTATTATGTTAAGTCTTGGCTCAGCAGTGTAAACCAAGCGCCCTTCACTTAAGGTGTGCTTGTGTGTGCAAGTGTATTAATTGATTAAGCCCATATCGTGTTTGTAAAAAAAAAAAAAAACTTGTTGTAAATAAACTGAAATAAATAACAAAAAATAAACAGCAAAACAATTAACTAAACCCCACCCAAACTGGGTTTGCAAACACTTTACTTCTAGGTGGCTAAACTAATGGAAAATACACTCAAACGATCAAGAGATCTGAATGTCGGTGTGACTGGGATCAAGTGACTCTAAGCTGCTAGAAAGTGGTGCAGTGACAGCAAAAAACTAGAGGGGAAGATCGTTGTAAAAATATAGGGAGATGGGTGAAACACCTAGGCCAACCAATGTGACCCTAAGGGAATGACCAAACAAGTTTGAATGTGAAACTATGGATGGTAGCAACCTATCTTATCATATCTAAAACAAAAGGTTACAGATCTGGAAAATATCATTGAAGGTGCTACAGAAACTTAGGGTTCTCACTCAGCTAAACTCCTCCTAGAAAGGCAGAAGTGTAATAGAAGCCCTAGAGGAGGCTAAATTCGACTTCAACGAGCAAAATAGAATGGATCAAGGCCTAAGCGGGATGAGACAAAGGTCAGACACCCAGCAAACAACTCTCAACAAAGAAACAGATCTGAGAAAAACCCTAAAACCCAGAAATCGCAGGTTCTGGCCTGTTTTTTTATGAAATCGCACTTTTTGGGCAGAAAGTTGCGTTTTGGAGCCCAGATCGCACCTTTAGGGCTGAAATCTATGATTTCAGCTCCAAGACTTCTGGTCTGCAAATTTCATAAAAAAAGTGTCGCCTTTGCTGCGACTGGTTCCTGTGACCTATGGAAACAACCAGAAATCTTACAGAAGTTAGAAATTTATCAGATCTAGGGTTAAAACACTAGGAAACATTAATAGAATTGAAAAAAGAAGAATCCCTAATCTGAAAAACAAAGGGCACCCGGGTTTCTCGATTGGAAGTATAAAACTCATCGAAGTTTCCAATTTTGATTGGAGACCAAATGTTCTGAATCAGAATTATTCCCCAATGGAATCTCCAATTTGTTGTAGTGTTTTCTTCTCAATGATGTATGAAAAGAACCCACTTAAGATCATGGATGAAAAACGATCTCAACAATAAAATTGACTGCTAAACATTGTAGATCTGTAGCTATTGATAGAAACAAAAGCTGCCAAAATCCTTATCTATGTTGCAATCATAGTTAAACAATGAAATAAAGAGTAATAACCCCAAAACATCTAATGGAAACCAGATATGTAAAGAATGATTTATTATAACACCTGTGAAGGGAACAAATATATGTTACTAGCCCCCCTCTATGGGATGGTTCTTGGCTATGCTCAAATGCTTTTAGCTTCTGTAGAGTCTCTCTCCTCTATAATGCATAAACCCAATAAAAATATGGTGTGCGACAATGAACATAATCAGAGTTACAACAATGAGTGCAACAATGAACATAATCAGAGTTACAACAATGAGTGCAACAATGAAAATAATCAAAAGTGAATAATGAATGGAAAACCCTCCTATTTATAACAAAATATTGAGTTATCCTCGAATAATGAGCAATAATAAAATATTATTGATCCCATTCTTGGAATAACCACTTAGAATATTTTAATATATTTGTTTAGGAGGGAAAAAGTATTTAAATTTGTATTTAGAAATAATAAATAAATAAATGATTTATTTATTATCTCAAGGAGTTATTTAAGGAATAATAAACAAATAACGATTTATTTAATTATTCCTAGGGTATTTAGTCAAATTTGACAAAGAATAATAATTAATTAGTGATTATTAGAGAAAAATAAGATAAATAATTATTTATTTGTTTATTTTTCATGATTGGGTCAAATTTAACAAGGAATAATGATAAAACAATGGTTAAATTAATTATTCCTAGAAGAAAATCAAATAAGTAGTGATTTATTTAATTATTCTTCATGGGTTTAACTATAAATTACTTAATAAAGGTGGTTTATTAGGTAATTTCTCACAGCGAAAGAAATTTTACTAGGGTAAAATTGGCTTTACATGGTATACTTCAGTCCATCTAGTAAATTAGGCTAGATGATCAATTTTTTGGTGATAACACATCCTTTAAAATATTTAGGACAATTATGCTCTAAATATGATACAATAGCTTACAATATTAAGATCCTTCAAGGGTTCTCAATAAGACTAGAGACCATATATATATGGAAGTATAAGGGAAAACTCGACAATGAAATCAAGTGTTGGTGCAAGACATAATCCCTATTCACGTGTGTAATTGCAGTTGAGTTTGTAAAATCCCAAATCTTAGATTTGATGTGCCAAGTTATGGGCACAGATGGGTCTACCTCTGGTATGGAATGTAGGGCCTTGTACAGATTTGTTTTGGGACTAGGGTGTATGGAATTTAGGACCTTGCACATATTTTTTTTGGAACCATGTTAAGTTAACTACTATACCTTTTCCTAATTGTGTTCATTCTAAAAGGGACCCCAAGCTTGCCAAGTTTGAAAGTGTCCAACCAAGTTCAATATGTAAGAACTTTACCTAGAAATGCATTGCTTGGACATTTGACATTGCTAGTGACATATTTCAAATGAATCCTCTTCATCGACTTTAAATCAAGTGAAGGTTTTATATTTTGGGTAAATCATTTGTTCCAGTGGAAAATATGCATATAAAGTCTTGTATTTCTCAGGAAGGAATTTTTGCAGCAATATACAGAAGAGTTATCTTCTTTAAGCTTTGTATCACCCAGAAATTATCTTTTTGGATGGTAAGATGATTATTACATTCTCATATCACCCAAGAAATAAGTGTTGCAGTGATATTGAGAGGGTTTCTTCCTTATTATGTGACAATACTCATCTCTCCCAAATGAATTGAGAACCCGAAGAGGCCTAAACGTTGGCTTGGCTAGTCTACTATATATGGCAAGTTAATTAACACTCTATGAGAAAGGGTGGGCCAATTAAGTTTAAAGCTCGACCCTAATACCATGACATCAACAAGGGTTACACATGGCTCAAGCATTAGCTTGAGAAATTTTTAGACCCTATTTCTTGAAATACCATAGGGGGCAAATTTGTTATAAGATTGTCCATTTTTCATTTCTTCTTTTGCAATTGAATGATTATAGATTTTTCAATGGTCTCCATTCACTTTCATTAATGTTATGGACCTACGATCTTCCTCTCGTCATGAATTTTAATATATTAAGGTAATATAAGAGATGGTTTGGTCATCCAAATGGCCTTTAAATATATTTATCAGTGGTGGATTTTTAACATAGGAAATTTGAAAAGAAGAATAAAAAATTAATATTATTTTTCCTTACCAACCAAAGAAGAGAATGAATAAAAGGAAGAGAATAAGTAATAAAAATAGCCTAGTGCAACTTAGTAGAAGATAACCCAAGTTTTAATTTTATTTATATTTTATAAAATATAGAAGAGTTGTAATGATTAGAAAAGATTAAAACCAATGTGCTTCTGTAATTTTTTTAATGAGAATGGAAGTTCATGAAGTCCCTATAACTGTAAACTCATAGATATGTAAATAAAACAATGAAGCCTCTCATTTGTCCATCTCATAGATTTGTCCAAATGAGAGATATGTAAACTCATAAATATGTAAAACTGTAAACACTAAATGAGAGAGGTGGTTTCATTTTATCATTTGATTGTTTTAATTGCATATTTTTTATTTTATTTAATGCATGTGCACTTGATTATAATATCTTGTTTAAATTGTATTATTATCATTATATATTATTTTGTACATATTGGCTCATATGTTAGTGAGGGTTCTTCTCCCCAAATTAATGCAGAGATGGTTGAGGCCAATCATGAGTTGCCTTGAATGCCTAGACCTTGAATTCCATAGAGGCCAAATCACAAATTTTGTCACCATGTCAGATCAATTGTCTACATCAATGATTGGCTTCGGAATAGAACTAATATGACGTAGAATGATCATGAAAAACTCTAGGATTGCATATATCTATGAAAGCTTCCCCCCTGATATGACTATTAATGAATCATATTGCCATTATCCCTATCCTACTCTAGAGGATGAGAAATCAGGAGCAATAAGTTGTGAGACATGCTCATTTATCTTCTTTATGTGATTCATATTCAAATAATTATATGTTTGAGGACATTACTCCTCCTCCTCCACCTACACCATGGATTGCACCAACTATCAACCCATCCATTCATCCACTTGCTACACCTATTGCACTAGCTAATCATCCTCTATACATTAGGATATTCACAAATTATATAGATAATCCAAATTAGATCATTATACTTTTTTCATCTATATTTATGCTTTCAAAGTAGAAAAAATGGAGGAATCAACTCACATTACCATTTTTACCAGTGGAACCCAATTTGGAAAATTGGGATCTAAAACTTCTGGGAGAATTTTGAGGCATCAAACAAAATTGTTTGGGGGTAAAAACTTTTATGCTTAAATGTGTAACCTTTTTTTTTAATCTACACAGATACCTTTCCAAAGATGTAAAAATTGCCTCGATTGGAGTCTGTATACAAAAGTTATGCCACTCAGAAGTTGACTTTCATGTTTTCACCACCATAAGTCGATAGGATGCCACATAAACCCACATTACTCATGGAAAATGGGCCATCCATGTGATCATGATGAAGAAGACACTAGAAGAGTCAATATTGTAACTCTAGTTAAGAGCTAAAGGAGTCAAACCTAACCACTAGGAGGAAGAGGGGTACCATTCTATTTGAGTGCATTTTGTTCCATAGATGAGAAAAGTAACCAAGATGGATAGGGAGAGAGAAAACAGAGAGGATTTGTACACTGTAGCAGCCCATGGGCCACAAGATTCACGTCATTGTATTTTCATCAATTTTCCATTCAAAGAAAGAGAACATAAGAGCCTCATCTTCTAGTTAGATTTTCTCCCGAAAGGGTTTCCCAAGATATATCTTATGTCAATTGTGGTTTGCGAGTTTTTATTCCATTGTTCTCTATTTTTTGTATATATAATTTGCATTCATATGAAATAAACAGTAATCAACAAATCTAGAAATCTAAGGAGAAATAAACCCTCATAGTGTAGATTTTGGATTTTCTAATATGCTTTAGTAGATTTGTTGTGATGAATTGTCTAGTGGAATATCTATAATAGTTTACGATCAATAGATCCTAATGAAGAGATATATAAAAGCATAGATGCATTCTTATGTAGTGAAGGTAGTGGTGTACCTTACTCTAATGGGAAACTAGCATTAGTTGAGATGTATTTATTATTTCCATATATATATGGGGGGTTTATCTTACTTTTTCATATCATGTTGATGTTGTTTGATGTATAAAATGCATTATGTCTATGCTAATGTATAACATTATTAACAATTTCTTTACTTCAAATTTAAATTTCAGAGGTATTGATTATTTAAATGTGAGAATCCATATAATGCTTAACTCTATTTATACATAATCATGTAATTTGGATCATGATTGCAAAAACTTATAATAATTTAATGCCATAGAGTGTTTAACGCCTTTTCAATGTGAATTTTGTTATCCCATAAGATTCAATATATTGATTAAACATGTCTACAAACTTGATTAAATGATTTAATCAATGATTGCACAATTTTATTATTTTATTACATCAATTTTTTTATTAAATCATAATTTTAAAATTTATTCTTGACTATTTTTACTAAACTTATTATGAATTTCAATAAAATTAAGTTATGATAGTGAATTCTAACAAAATAATTATTCCTCCAACTTTCAATAGCGATACCGTATTGCATATTAAATCATGACCACAATTCTAAATCTAATTAATATTTTAAATCAGTTTATTTGATTGTATCTTTTATTATATCAGGAGAATAATTATATTTTTTCATCTTGAACCCTCTTAAAGTAAGGTTTAAACCTTCTATATTAATGCAATGCAGACACATTCTAAATAAACAGAAAAATAAAATAATGGAAATCAAAGATTACCCAAAGATTTACTCTTGGAAATCCAAACCAAGAAAACCAACGAACTCTTTAGAGCCACATCTCTATTTTTTTATCATGAATTAACTTCATTGTTTACAATACAATATATTTGATTCCATGGCATCCAAAATCCCTAATCCATTATCTTGGATTAGATTAAAACCTTACTTCTTTAAGCATAATTATAAAGCCATGGGTGAGCCACCATGCACCACAAAACCACCTAAAGTGAAACCCATGCGCCAAATACCACCAAAATGGACACAAAAAACTGTAAAAAAAATTATGGAGCTCCACCCCTTACTTTTTGGGAGTCACTTATTGTCCATGTTGTTAATATTATTCTTGCACCATTAAGTACCTAATCATAGTTATACTCTTGATGGGAGAAATATTTATTTCTATGAGGAAGATAGGATAGGGTGTATTACCTTCAATTTTCATACCATAAGTTAAAAATTCTTCTGGAACTACTCTATCTTTCTCGAGGGTTATCTAGAGATAATGTATCCACAAACTTCACAATGATAGAAGATAAAAAAAGTGATGAAAGTCTCAAAGAGGATACGTTTCTTATCTCACATCCAAAGTTCCACTAATTTACAATTATTTTCAAACCCATAATAAGATTTCCACTCTCCATTTATTTGTTTATTAATGCTATAATTCTAGTTGAGTTTGTGATGAATATTGATTTCAAAATATTTGTATAAAGGAACTTCTTCCAAATCAAGGAAAATTTTAAGAGCTAATATTTTGCAGATGGTCTAATTTTCCATGTTTTTTCTAAAAAATGTTTCGCCAATATTCATTTTTTCTAAAGAGGTTTCGCCCAAATTTTATAGTATAAAATTATTTTACCTTTAAAATGGCCAAAATCCTAGAGAGACCATATAAAATCATTAGAAAATGAATATTTTTACAAAAATATCAATAAGCATTTTACAATTTACATATTATGGACTATTAATATTTGCCAAGGTTTTTAAAATTTAATATAAATTTCCATCCTTAAAATTTTCCCTGCTCCAAACTATTATTGTCATATAGAAATGTATCTATCATCAGTGATCTAGTTGGATTTAATTGCCATAACCTTCATTTTCTTAGTGTTCACGTTAATTCCCATATTGGAGCAAACGTCTCTAAGGATTCTTAGTTGCTTATCGAGGTCATAGAGACTCCTCAACATAAAAACAATATTATTGGTGTAAAGAACAAGGATGATGACTATACCAATATGATACGGTCCAACAAAACCTGCATCTTCCAAACAATCTTCTAACTTGTCAAAGTATACTTCAAAGATGGAAGGGGATAAGGGACAACCTTGCTTGACTCCAATATTATAGTTAATTTCTTCCAACCAACATAGAATCATCAATAATATCATAATGTTTATGTATAAACACACGCACACATACACACATAGACGGAGTGAGAGAGAGGTTGTTTATAATAATGCATAAATGTTTTTTTTGTTAAATTGTCATGTTATAAAGAATTTTTTCTATCATGAAGCTCATATAAAATTTTCACCTAATTTCATTATAAATGGTGAAATTGTAAATTAATAAGGATTTTTTTTTTTGTTTTCGTGCTCCCACCCTCCAATTTGTAGGTGAGAAAAATTGTCCATACCTTTCCATCTCTGATCAAGAATTAACTAATTAATAATTGACTAAAAAAACAAACAAGCCATGGGTAGGATCTAAACCCGATTCACAACTTCTCTTATCTACATCTCGAGTTAAACCCAATTCACACATTAATGAGGTTATGCACACATAAAGACATTTTGGATGACATTTATATGCAGAAGAAAATATATTTAAATTACCATATTTAAATATAATAATGATCAATTATTTAAAATATATATT
>APFE030057214.1:0-21957 GCA_000404065.3 Pinus taeda
GAAGAATGATTGGTTTTATGACAGTGCTTACATGGATGAAGATCAAAACAGTGATCTTTCAGATGGCCAACTCGATCATAGTGTTGGCATTTCACGATCTGTTGTTGTTGTTGCCGTCGAAGAGGAGCAGAGTCTGGAACAGTTGAAGCTGAACTGTCATGAGGAGCAGGTGAACTGTCATGAATGAATCCAGCACTCTGAAATTGAATGGGCTTCGCATAGTCTGGAATATGAAAGGACAAGTCCTTGTCATATCCAAGACCAGTTCTATGCTTGTTGTGTACAAGCTATTCCCAAGGTCTGATGATGGGCTTGGGAAGTGCAGACTGAACTTCTGCATCTACATGTAGCCTTGCTTCTTTGTTTGGTACAAAATCTGAATGAACTGTAACATTATGCTGATGGGTGGTTGTCTCAATGTTCTGAACAAAAACAGGTTCAGAATGGTGTCTATTTTGATGTAGCTCTTCTTACTGTAGCTGTGATTCAAGCTGCAAAAAATCAATCTTTTCCTGTGCATTTTGTAGACATGTCTGAATTTCTAAGAGAAAATCCTTGCTGATTTTGACTGTATTATTCATAGTAGAGAGTATTAGATTGTCCACTAACTCTAATATTGCACTAATTGGAGCCATTTTTAATCCTCAAAAAATAGTGAAACAATGAGGAAAAGTGACGCAGGGTTAGGCCTGCAATACCCATGATCAATAATATCTAAAACATAGAAGAATGCATCCCAACATTTACCGAATCAAAAACTTCAATCACTGGCCAATTCACACTTTCCCATTTCAACCTGTGAACAATTTTCTCCTCCATCATCATTATAGAGTCCCTTTGGTTTATCTCTTCCTTGTCTCTTCATTCTAAATTTCCCAGCCAACCCATTTTTGTGTTGCTCTTCTCCTTTGCTCTACTCTTCCACTCTCTTTCATGGGTTCGCTAGCCACAGTATCCCTGTCATTATCATTGACATGTGTTATTTGGCTGCCACTCCTAGACAATCATGTGGTAGCAGAGCCCCTATACCTTGCACTCTGGAACAAGGAGCTAAAGCTAACAACAAGATACAAATACACCACTTCTCGTTTGGTCAACTAAGAAATAGAAGTAACCAAGCAAGAAGTTCACATTGCGTGCAGATTTCTCTCGGATATTTAGGTAGAGAAAGATGTTTTCCAGTGGCTTTATGACACTAAAAATCTTTGCACCATGCACTTAGTACATGTAGATAATGGATATCTAATGAGAATTGAGAACCATTATGGATAAAGTTCTTATACAAAGAAATGAATTGTATGAAGAAATCCTCCTTTGCATTGATGTCCTACAACAAGTCAACATGAAAACCTGTAGCTCAACAAGTTTGCCAAACGATTAGCTAATCTTGACCTTCAAAAGAGTGAGAGGAAGACCAAGCCCTGCTCCTATAGCTTTCTATTGAGTAGACTATTCGCTACTTCTCAACGTATCTTTCACGGTTCTCTCAAAAGCATTCGCAAATCTATGATTATAACATGGATGGCCATGGCTTCTGAATGCTACTCTTGTTATTCCAGAACTTCAAGAGACCACAAGTACAAAGAGAATCAGCTCCAAATTCAAGAGTTTCGGATATCTTTACCATGAGGAACAGTTCATTGCGGCACTGGCAAATGATGTATTAATTGTGAAGAGTCTGCCAAAAAGGTTCAAGTCTGTCAGGAAGAACAATGAGTTGCCAGTTTTCATTCCTGCATATTCGGCCTCTGTTGACTTTTACCTCAGAGAGGTTTTACCAACGCTTAGAAGGCAAAAGGCAATTAGACTACTCGTATTTGGAGGGGGCTGTTTACAGGCCCTTCTACCCCCTAGGCTAGCAGAATATCAGAGGCTTAGATGCCGGGTGGCTTTCCATGCACTTCGTTTTCGTACAGGGATTTTGGAACTTGGTACCAGAATTGTACGAAGATTACAGGCTTCTGGACGACCATATCTGGCATTTCATACTGGCTTGGAGAAAGCTGTGCTAGCATATCATGGTTGTGCAGAACGTTTTCAGGATGTTCACACTAAATTTATATAATTTAAGAGATCATGGATGATTAAACATCTGCAAACGCCCAATTCATCCGCAAACGCCTTGCCGACCCCGAGAACCAGTCGAACGACGCCGAGAGCACAACTACTCTGGCATGCCACCTGAGAGAAAACAACAGATCCAATCAGATTTTAGCACCTCGCAGACGGTTTTGGTGGCCATGGACATTTCTCTGCTCCTGAAGGAGAATGAGGACGAGTGTTTCATCGATTTCAGGGTTTACAGCAAACGTCTTGAAGTCTTCGAATCAGGGACTGATGGCAGCAGTTCACATGTGAGTATAGAGTGGGATTCGGTTGAAAATTTTGCTCCAGGCATGCGCAGATCTCCTAGGCAGAAGCTGGGGTCAAAATGGAGGGAATACCAGGGATTGAAGAATTGGGAAGGACTTCTTGATCCCTTGGACGAGAATCTGAGACGAGAGATCGTCAAGTATGGCAAATTTGTTCAGGCCAGTTACAGTGCATTCAAATTCGACCCGCAATCTGAAAATTACGGCTGTGTGGGTAGAACGGAAGGTGGAGGGGCCGAGACAGTGGCTCTCCCAAGTGTGAGAACAAGCGCAGCGGGTCTCTTCTAAGAGAAACAGGTTATGGAACAGCTGCGACAGCGAAATAGAAGGGAATATGGCAGACAAAATTAGAATTTAACTGATGAACAATGTTCAGAGAATATGAAACGTTTATGTAGTCTTAGCGTAATAAATAGAATATGTCAGGGCAGCGCAGGTGTGGCAAACAGAGCGCAGTTACCAGGCCACACATCATGGCTTTGATACCATGTTAAACAAACATGGGGAGTGAGGAAAAATATGAATGATAAAGAATGCATTACAATTTTTATTCACAAATGATACATATTTATAGTACATGTGGTGACCGTTGGGATTCACATCCCAAGCTCCCTTGGACTGCTTTGTCTGTTCGGCTTCCACACTAACCCATTTAGGATTAGGTGTCCAACACAACCTGTGAATTATCTAGATGGACACATTGTGAAGGTCATTATCACCCCTAGACCATTGGCTCTACACATCCAAATCACTTGCAAAGTTCATCATGGAGGAAAATATCTCCATGTGTTCAAAATTCCTTCATTGGAAATGGTTTTCTTCATGCTTTGTGACAACTTTGCTAAGATGATTAGTGATAGAGGGATTATGGGTTTCAAAATGGTGATAGTTATTTTTTATAAGAAAGTTGAGCATATTGAGTTTAGGTTCTTAAATGGGAAAATGATACTTTGTGTAAAAAGGGAGTGCGAATACTTCAAGATTTTGAGCAAGTTTTACAAGTGGAGTGAATTGCATTGTTTCAAGAGGATTTCCATAATGAGTTTGTACAAAATGAGGAGGATTGAATTACGTTATTTAAGAATGGTTTCCCATTGGGTTTTTAGTAATACAACTTTGGAGATTGGTCATTGATTATGTTTTATTCATTCTCTCATATGTCAATCTTTGATGGATAATTTCAAATTATCCACTTGTGGGTGTTCCATGACTTTTGAATTTTTATCTCCATTTTCTATAAATTTCCTTGTTCTTACACATTTGATTAGTTTATGGAATCTCATCTATATGAACCTCAAAAATTCCTTATTCAACATGTTCGACATCCTTTTTCCACATCAAGGTTAGATTTTGTTCTAATTGTTGAATATAGTGTTTTAAAATTCTTTGACAATGTTTTTTGGACATCTAATTCGCTAAGGGCTATAGTGTGGAAGTTGAGCAGTCAAAGGGAGTCCAAGTTACCTTGGAAGATGAATCAAAGATTCATAAAAATGTATTATAAGTGTACATCCTTGTGAATAATAATGTATCTCACACTTGCCTTTATTTGTTGTCTATTCATGTGTGTGTTTAACATGGTATCAAAGAAGGTGTAGTCCTACCTTTCCCATATTTGAGCCACTAGTTTTGTGACCTCTCTGTGCTTGTAATATCTACCATTTCTATTTGACTCTTTCCTATTATGGCTACTATTATATTTGTTTTTGTGCCTACCTGAAAGTTGATAAAAAAGTTTACACAACACTCAAATAGTGAAAAAATGTTTCGTATCAACCTCTTTTATGCTAATCGACATCCCTTTTGATAATGTTTGGTAATCGAACTCCTCCCCTATGATATCTAAACCATTCTTAGTGGCCTCAATCTCTCTACCATTTTGTTGGATTACAAAACTTTCTATTTTGTCTTCAGCGTTTCAAATTTACACTTCCTTCTATCAGGATGGTGGTTTTGCAGAGGGTTTCTATGAGAAAACATCACTAGAAGATGAATTTGGAGTCCTCTATCCCCAAATGACAATTTTGGAGACATGAATTTGAGAGTCGGTCATTGGACATTACTTCATTTGCTCGTTTGAAGCCAAGCTCATGTAATCATTGATTCTCCACTTTGAAGACATTGTTCCTCCACTTTGATGAACTTTGAAATATGTTGAATATTTACATCGAAGTTTAAATGGGTTGTTATGTAGGATTTATGATTGTGGATAAAAGTATCTCCCATAGGTTTGGTGGCTAACCTAGAAAAACAAAGAGACAAGGAATCCAATTGTTTCATTAAAGTAAATAGATGACAAAATTAAGCCTACCTGGAATCGATCGCATGTTTTTCTCCTTCTTTAGTTTGAATGCTCCAATTCCAACTCCAATTGTAAAATATTGAACCTATACAGTGAGAAAACACAACATAAGAAACTTCAAGATCTATTCAGTATCATCTAAATACTCTATGCAATAGATCAACATGGTATTGAAATACATGAAATAACAACATAACAAATAGGAAAACAAATAATTATTTTCATTAATATAAATGGAAGGTGTTACAATGATAAATAGATGTTGATATTGTAGAAGAGATTATCTATCTTGACTTGTCCTTTCCTTGTCACAATGTGCAACTCCAATCATCCTAAATGCATGAAATGAAACCTCTCCCAACAATAGCATAAGGGTAGAATCACTCTCCAAAATCCAACCTTTTACATGTGGAAGGTTGTAAATATATATAGGAGTGGGGTGCATTGGGAGTTATTATCCAATTTATAATCTAAGGTTTTAGATCCACCTTTGATGTGAAGATGAGATCAAAGGATAAGGGATAGAAACTCCAATGTAGGGTAGGATACGATCTAAATGTTTTATCTAAGGTAAATCATTGTAACAAACTCTAGAAGCTTCTAGAATAGGAAGCTTCCAAAATTTCTCTACTTTTCTCAAATTTCTAGAACCATCACAAGTGCAAAGGGGAGCATCCTATAGGTGATCAATGTAGACCACAATGGAAAAATATGTAGGTGAACAATTTCGAACAAGAGGCCATGGAGTGTTAGTACGAAAACATGCTCAGATGATGCAGTCTCAGGCAGAAACCCTCGAGAATGAAAGATGAATTCTTAGGGCTTTATGCAAGATGATCAAAATGGTGAGAACAATGTTCATTGTGTTGCAAATAATACTGAGAGGGGGGGTGAATCAGTATTATCACATTAATAAAACTTTTTCATTTCCATAACCAGATTCATATATGCTACTTCCACAACTTCTTATGATTAAGTTAATTGATCTTCAATGAGTGCATTAGAACATTATCAACCATATTATCAATTAACAGATGCAGTAACATAGAATAGATCATCACACATAAGGCACACACATGAACACCATGATATAAGGTGGAAACCCAATGCGGGAGAAAACCACCTGCTGCAAGTCATCTCAATCTTCTTCTTAATAAGAAAATCCTTTTACAATATTTTGTACTGGTGCAGCCTTATACCAGTACGGGAGCTACAACGCCCTTTTGCTCTTGTACTAGCCGGTCCATTTACTAGTACGTAGGCTACTACCTGCTACAATGCTCCAAATTTTTCCCTTTAGCTCTTGTACTAGCTTAGATACTAGTACGTAGGTGCTGACCTACAATCTTCTCCTCCAGGTACCACGTTTCATCAATTTTCACACTGGATACACTGAAGCACAACACATAATCTGAAAGGCCACATTTCATCCAGTTTTCATACTGGACCCAGTAACCACATTGAAGCTCATAATCAAACAACCTTCTGAATTACCCAAGCACTAGATCAATATATATATACAAGTGATTCATCAACCAGATCTAGTCAATCAGATCACATAAAGATGAGCTATTAAGAACCTGATCCATTTATCCATCAATATTTAATCAATCTTCTCTCAGACTGCTGTTACCAAAACATGATATCAGACATCAGACATTACTTCAAAACCCAGATCACAGCAATGATAGACATGTACAGCTAAATAGATCTCAAGACAGGTACGCAACTTCACCCATATAACAGCTGCGTATAAGTACGCACTGTATCCAACTTTATCCCTGCGTACATGCGCACTGTGTCTCATAGTCTTCCTGCGTATGTGCGCTCTGCGTCCAATGAGCTGCCTGCGCCCCTCCGCATCTTCAGCGCTTCTGGTCCTGCGTATCTGCGCACCTGCAATGCTTTTGTGCCTGCGTATCTCCGCAGTTTTCTTTCACTGGACCTGCGTACCTCCGGGTATAGATAATTTCGAGACTTTAAGAACAACCTAGACAGTCAGATCTACAGATCTGAACATGCGCCGAAGAGATCTCAATCCATCAGTAGATTCGCCTTATTTAGATCTAGACATCTCTCATAACCCTTCACTGGAACTTCATATCTAGCTTCTTAAGATATTCAATCCAAAACACACCCTAAACCAAATGATCTCCTCTTCTTTATATAGGCAAGCTCATCCTTAAATCAAGGATCATGGGGCTCAATAATAATAATAAAATAAACAATACCACAGGCCAAAACCATGATAACACAATACCGTTGGCTAAATACCATGAGGAACCCCACGTGTGGGCGCTTTACTGCCTTGGAATGTGTGCACTGTGGGTACGCACCCCATGAACTGGATAACTGCGGGTATGTACGCACTTTATGTAACAATGGCCTGCGTGTACGCATCTTATGAAAGGTGTACCTGCGTACCTCTTATTTTCTCCAATATTTGATAGCTGATCATCAATCTCTGCTACTTTCCTGTTGTACACAAGCTCTGCTACTGTCCTGTTGTACAGTGATTCATCACCTGAATAGGTTGCCATCAAGGACAACACTTTAGCCATAATGCCAACAATCTCCCCCTTTGGACTTGATGGCAAAGCTTACTTGTGAACTGTCATCTGATCCCTTTTGCTGTCCGGTAACCCATGCACTCTATCACATCTGATATATCTTCTGAATGTATACAAGTGAGATGATCTTCTATGAGAGGGTTGCCATCAAGTACAACACATGCATCATAATGCCAACACATTGATCCAATTAAGAGGCTTATTGATTGGATGTGAAAAAATTTCATATAACAGATTTCCCGTAATGTGAAAATTTAGAAATGATGACCTATAAATGAGGTGTTTTACCTTGCGACAAGTCAGGATCAAGAAAATTTGACGAACTTCATCTAGTTACAATACATTTTCATCATGGTCCATCTTTGTTATTGAGGGAGGCATACCCATACTCGGCACATAATCTAACATAACATGTACAATGATCAAAAGACACATCTACAAATGAAAATTAGTGGACCCATGACTGGATGATTGTTTGTATGGTCATGGACATAATACATTGTGATCCTTATATAACTCCTAAAATTGCAATCGAGATGGATGACACTAGATCTAAGGTCTTTTATATCCTTCACATGATGAACCAACATATGATTCTAACCATGTGAATCAATGAGCTTAGGTCAAACATGGTAGACACCATTTGATTATCGGTCGATGATGGAATTTGTTAATAGATGTAATAGAAACCATTGATGATGTTAATGGATCTCAAGATACTAAAATACAATCGGTATCATGTTAATTTATGAGTTGATCTCAAACACCACATAGAGTCTTTCAGCCAAATGCCATTGATGTAAACCTATAACTAAGATAAAGGAAGGTTATCATTGACATATTCAAGCAACAAGGTACTAGAGCGTTATTTCTAAGTCATAATCCTGGATAATGTGTTGATGTCAATAGGAAGCGATCCATTTCAGGAGGGCATTGATGTATCCCCTATCAATGACATGAAAAATGTATCATGATTGAGACATAACAATGTTGATATAAAATTGGACTAGGAAAGGAAAACATGGAATGAAGGATTAAGAGTATCATAATGGATATTAAATAAATGACTTTTCTTGAACACACCAACAACATGGAATGGAGTTGGAAAAATTGACCCAAAACTGAAATGGAGGCTCTAAAAATGGTATGATAACTAAAATATAAACAGATTACCCAACCCAAAAACAATGAAGATGAAGTCAAAGAGCATCATGTTCAAGAGATACTTTCTGCCATTACCAAATGGAATAGCCTATTTTGCCAATTTCCCAACCATACTAGTCAGTACCTCTTTATTTTTAACAAGCTTTAGGAGGATAACATATGCTTGAGTTGTAAGTTCAACCTTCATATGAATCCCTCTTCGAATATTTAATGATCCTAATGAATGAGTTGTTCAGTCCCACCATGAAAGAATAGTCCATCATTGTTTTATGCTTTAACGAGTCCAAGAAAGGTATAAGTCAACATCTTATTCATATTTAGAGTGTTTGAAAAACATTTGGAAAAGAAAACTCCAGATGTTCCTTTTTATAGACAGTCCCTTAGGTCCATAAAGGCAGACAATAATACCCAATAGAACATCTTAGCCATTTTCGGCTAAGGTATTCATTTACCATAAGTACTGTATCTTAGTTTCGAAAAGGGTTAAACTTATACTAAGTAGACTTACTTTAATTTCCATTAACGAGTTTGAAAATACAAGTGCTCTGTGATCTTTTCATATTTTGGGTGTCTAAAAAGCACTGAAAAAAGACTCCATCTAAAGAAACGAGTGGTATAAAGGGTAGCAACTAGTTCTAGTCATGGTGGAAATTCTCAAAACAAATAAAGGTCAATATGCTAGCTAATAATACCACTCATCACAACAGTTCTTTGGAAAGGGTAAAACAACCAATTGAAAGCATATGACTAGCCAAGTAGATGGTGAAACTGGAATGAGAAAACCAAGGCTCATCTAGAAAAAATAGGCTGATAAAAAATGGAAATGATGAGAATCGAATGAGAATTGTTTCATTTTTATGCAAGTTTGAAATATGTGTAAACTATGCTTGAGAATACTTGAGGATGATTTAATTTTTTCACAAGCTTGAAGCATGAGAAAAACAATTCTTGAGAGTAGTTTCAGTTTTACAAAATCTTGAAATAGGGAAAAAATGTGCTTCAAATAAGTTTTCATGACCCCAACATAATGACACAATTCAAGGTACATGCCCCCCAAGATTCATTTCGTTCACCTAAGTAGACTATAGGTTACTACCAGTTGGATGGAATGAAGGTTCATTTACGAGATCAAGTTAAAGAATCGACTGGGAATTTATGATATCTAATCAAAGCGACAAATTGGAAGGGGATTTCTGTGATTTTTAAATGATATTGACATGAGAAAAGGAACTATGCTCTAAGGACCTCGCTTCGTTTTTTAATGAGCTAGACACAAGAAAATGAACTCTACTCTGGTAACCTTGTTTCATTTTAAAGAGCTTGACACAAGAAAAAGAATGCTACTCGAGGACCTTGTTTAATTTTTTAATGAGCTTGACACAAGAAAAGAAAATGTGCTCTAAGGCCTTGCTCATGACTTGCAAAAGGCCCTGGCTTATACGATGTTCTCTTCAGAAGGGGGAAACATTCTCTAGAAGGTATCAAAGGATCCAACGGATAGATCATACTCTAATTCCTGCAGTAAATGATGCACTACATCACCTACTATCATCAGTGGATGTGGGCATGGAAGAGGTTTCCACATAATTAATCTATGGCAAGGGAGATATTGCTTTCATATAAGGAATATTTAGGGAAGGTGGATGATTGTGAGTCATATTACGACGAATGAATGAAAGCTAGTCAATGGTCACAATTCTTTCTTCATGCAGGAAACACATCACATGAAAGAGTGAAGAGATAAGAGCTCCCATGACATAAACATAGTCATGCCCAAGGAGTAAATTAAAATGTGAAAGGCCTTGGACTACCATCACATCAATATAGATATTCCTTCCTCCCAAAGTAATAGGTAACTTAGCAAGGATCCCTAACAGTCGACTAGTTCCTCTGTTAAAGGCCAACATATTCTAAGTGATCGGCACAAGCTATGGAGAACCTAAAGTTTTCCAAGAATTTGAGCACGAAATACTAATTGATGCACCTTCGTCTATGATTGTTCTTGGTACAACCACATTTTAAGCTTGTAGTATGGTATGGAAGGGCACATAAGGGGGAAGATGATATCTTGCAAGTTGACTCCAATCGAAGGAAGTAACCATGCTACTTGGAGCGGGTATCATGGTAATGGAAAAACTGCCCCCTTGTGCTATGGGAATGGGAGGATTTCCCCATAGTTCATTGGAATCTGAAGAAATAAGAAGAACCTAAGTGGCATGAGACTCACTCTCTACAAGAAAGATACACTCAACAAAAGGTGGAATCGAGTCAAATATTTTCTGAAATAATGGTTGGTCAGGAACAGACTCATGGGACTCACATTTAGAGAGAGTGTGATTGACTAGAGACAAATTATGATTAATCACTTCATCAACTAGTGGCATATTGGGAGAAAGATTTCAGTAACTAGCTGGAAGATGAGGCTGAGAAGATGTAAGGTTTTCCAACACTTTTGACACTTCATCCATATAGGGACAAAGGTGAATACGATGATTTTGTTCACATAACGTACAGGGAACTTTGAATTCACCCATTTTCCCATGGACCTTACTATCACTAGTGAATGGTTTATCACTAGCATGATCTCTAAAGGATAATGACAAAGCCTATGATGTGAGCCTGTAGACAACACTTGTAATATATTGGGAATACCAAGACAATCTCTGAGAAGGTGATCACCCTTAAATAACTTTCAAGGGAATTTAACTTTGCGGTGATGATTGGAAGATTTTCCCATACTAGTTGCATCAGCATTAATTACTACTTGGTTGTGACCCTGCTTATTTTTCTTCTTCTTGTTATTCTTATCTTTCTTCTTCTTCTTAGCTTCCTAGTTTAGAATCAATACTTTCACCATAAAGAGATGAATAAAAAACAGGCGAAGAAGTCAAAGATTCAACTTTAGGATCAAGTTGAGTGGAGAGTCATCAATTTGTTATGTGGGATTTAAGATTGTAGAAAAAAGTATCTCCCCTAGGTTTGGTGGCTAACCTAGAACAATAGAGAGACAAGGAACCCAATTCTTTCCTTAAAGTAAATAGATGACGGAATGAAGCCTACCTAGAATTTGTTGCATGCTTCGCTCCTTCTTTAGCTTGAATGTTCCAATTCCAGCTCTGATTTCCAAAGCTATAACCTAAAAATACATATAATACAAGCCATGAAACTATGAGATCTATGTAGTCTCATATAAATACTCTATTCAATAGATCAACATGGTATTGAAATACATGAAATAACAACATGACGTATACGAAAATAAAGAATTCTTTGCATTAATATGAATGGAAGGAGTTTCAACAATAAATAGATGTTGATCTTGTAAAAGATATCCTCCAGGATAAATTGTCCTTTCCTTGTCACAATGTGCACCTACAATCATCCTAAATGCATGGAATGAAACCACTCACAATAGTAGCATAAGGGTAGAAACACTTTCCAAAATCAAACCTCTTGCATATGGAAGGATGTTAATATATAGAGGAGTGGGTTAAGTTGGAATTTCTTACCCAATTATCAATCTAAGGTTTCAGATCCACCTTTAATAGGAGGATGGCATCAAAGGATAAGGGTTGGAATCTACAAAGTAGGGTAGCATAGGATCTGAATGTTTTAACTGAGGTAAATGTTTGTAGCAAATTTTGTGAGCTTCTGGAAGAAGAAGCTTCCAAAATTTCTCCCTTTTTCATGAATTTCTAGAACCAATGAAGGTGCAAAAGGGAGAAATGTCTAGGTGATCAACGTAGGAATTAGAGGAAATTTTTTCCTAAAGGTTGCCTCCTAAGGAAAAGTAATAAAATAATAGTTAAAATAATAAAATAAGGGTTATGAATTTTGGAGGGAAAAGAAGAAAACTAATTTTTTTAATTTTATTTTTTGCTTATCTCCTTATAGGTTTACTCAAATTTCAAGTTTAGACATTTTTTGGATGTGGAAATTCCACATCTAACAAGTACCATTATGCATACTTTTGAGAACACCCACATTGATAAAAATTGAAGATACATTAAAAAAGTGCATCCAACATTATTTTTAAATGTACGTTCATTTTTTATCAATGCTAGTCTTCTCAAAAGAATGTGTGATGGGTACTCGTTAGATGTGAAATTTAATTTTGCATCCAATGAGTATACGCACTTGAAATTTGATTAAACCTCTAGGGAGATAAGCCAAAAAAGGAGAAAAAAAAATTCTTCTTTTCCCTAAAACATATTTACATGTACCTCTTTTTAAATTTAAAGGATTTTGATTCGCTTACATATTATGACATGAAAATTTCCTCTAATTCCCTAGTGGAGCAACGTGTAGATGAATGATGTCTAATAAGAGGCCAGGGAGCATTAATCTTAAACCTGACTTAGATGATGCAATTTAAGGCAGAAACTCTGTCGAATGAAAGAGGCATGATTATGCTTTGTGGAAGATGATTGCAAGGGGGAATATGATGTTGATCTATCTCATTAAGAGGGCCATTAATCAGTTGTGAAAAAATTGCCTATAACATGTGCAATGGTCTTGGTTGTTTGCTTCATCAACTACATCGTGAGCTACCTTGTGTTGTCTGAAAAGTACTGAACAAGTGTTTTGGATTATGGACTTATCTAGCTCAAATATTGGATTACATTATATATTGGTATTCTTGAAGGTGCCCCGGTTACGAAGCTTAGTTATTTAGGTGACTTGTCCAACTCACAATTGATATGCATTCTTTTGGTGTTACTTCTTTGTATCTGTTGCATTCGTAGGTGCATTGGAATAGTAATTGCATTGAAATTAAAACAATATTATGTTGTTGAATTAGCTTTTGAAAAGTGTCCTCAGCATACCTACATTCTCAATTCATTTTAGCAACTCAAGTGAAGCACTTCCATAGAGCTGACTATGCATTGACCTGGTTCATATGTTGCATTAAATATTAATATGGGATTTAGAAGTACAATGTTCATTTCCTTTGCATGTATAACCCCTACAAATTGTTAGTTGTATGATTACACTTTGAATATGTCGGTGGTAGGGAAAACTTTAAGAATGGAAAATTATCTTGAAGTTTGAAAGCATTGGCGAACCTCATTAGTCCTTAATATGCAAACTATAAAATGTTTTGACGTATTTGTAAAACTATTCAAGTTTATAATTATTTTATATATACTCTCTAGATAATTTTGGTGATTTTTAAGGTAAAATAATTTTATATTGTAAAATTTTGGTGAATCATTTTTAAAGAAAATGGAAATTGGTGATTTTTTTTTTTTGGAAAAACCATGGAAAATTAGCCTACTTGCGAATATTAGCCCCTAAAATTTTCATGGTGGTTTGTACATGAGTTTGGTATGTGCTGAACACTCTTTCTACGTGTGTTGGCTCATACCATGTATTATATCCTCTACTCAGTTCGCATATAATACTTGTCACTTGGAATTCGCAACGAAGGTCAACCATGTGGTTCATTCTTTGGGTTGTATAATAATTCACTTCTCTTTGGACACCATGTGGTATGAACGTTAGTCTATTGGAACATTACCACTATTCATTGTCTTGGAAGAGTGCGTTGTTTCTTTGAAATGTGAGATTTGGTTAGATTCATTTTTTCTGCCTTGAAAGGGTTTTTGTTAAATGTTGTAGATGTATTTGTGCCACATATGGTTGATATTGAATGACCGTGAACTATGTTGTAGTGAACCTCTGATTATGGTTGTGAAATGTGACATGTGGTATGATACATTGGTGATTCATATATGACTTGACATTTTTTCTAAGGTCGATATATGTTGAGTGTCGTGCCCCTTCATTTGTGTGTATGGAGCAGCATGTGATGCATTTAAATTTGATGGTTATTTCTACTTTGCATTGAATAATTTAAATGTGAACATGTTCAATGGTATATATAATGTCTTACAGTCACATATTCCGTAAAAAGTTATTAAAAATATGAACTATATCCTATATTAAATGTGCTTATGTGATGGAATGTCCCTCCATCTTCTTTAACATTTTTTCATATGTGTTGGTTCATTCAAATTTTTCCTATCTATGTTTCAAATGGACTAAAGACTGTTAATTGATTCCTGAGTGTTATTGTCAATGTAATATTTGTGACTTATGCATTGAAGTACACTATTTATGTTTATGTTAGTTGATTAATTCTACTGTTAGTTGATGTTCGATATCAAATCAAAAATTGTTGAGAATTCCTGTGACATCTGTACATGAAAATTTGCAGTTTGGAAGCCATGTCGATTTCTTATTGCAGGAAAAAAAATGTTTATATCTATGTGGATTGGTATTGCAGTTCAATATGTGAAGTGAATGAAATAAACTTTGGACAACATTAGTTCATGTTTCCAATTCTTTTGGTTAATTAAAGGAGTAAGTTGTTACTTTAACATTGTATCAACAACTTGAACCTTAACAACACAGTTCAAAATAGTTCATATGTTTGAAAAATGGCCCAAATTAGTAAAGTATTAGAGTTACTCAGTGTTATGATACACACTTCTACTTGAAACAAAATCCAAATCAGCAAATCCTCTTTTTCATACATTCAAACCTATCAATCTAATGCACCTAAAAACATAGATTTTTTGCATCTTCAATCACAATTACATCCAGATGACTTACAGTAGTGTAAAAAAAAAATTGAACCTATTTTTAACAATCCTCTCTTTGAGATTGACACACACTCCCATCGACAACCAGAAATGGATCAAGTCATTAAAGTTGAGGTTGATTCAAATCCAATACCCATTTTAGGAACAAATTTTCATGAAAGTGTTCATGCTTAGCTTACACTTCTCAAGAACATCATCAAACTTTGGGAAAGGATTGTCAACAACTACAATAAAATAGATCTCATATATGATAAGGAGGTTTCTCTTCACACTCCAATCTATTACAAGCCCATCTAGTTTCATATTGATGGATTTCTATAGGAGGGTTCATATTCCCCCAGTCCAGATCCTTCTCCACATTAACAACGTATTGTGAAATTCCAATAGCATGACTGAGTTGTCCATGTGAAAAATCATTGTTTATATCCTCATCTATGTAAAAATTGTGGTTAAGGGATCCATCATTCAAATAAATTCTTCAAAAATAATCATTCTATAAGAAAGAAGATTCACCTTGGATGGATTGCTTCTTGGAAATATCCTTCAACAACCAAGTAGATATTTAAATCATACCATAGAATTTGTCTTACTGAAAAGTCTTGAAGTTGATTTTTCTTCATATTCTCACCTTGTGTTTGATAGGGGGGGAATTGATGGTCATCTACGAGTTTCAAGGATAAATCAAGCGAGCCTGAGACATAACCTAAACATGTTTCCTGAGCCTATAGCTAGAGAGAGCAAAAGATAGCCCTACCTATATTCAAATTTATAGCTAGAGACATAGAATCCCCTAGACATTCCTTTTGGTTGGTGATCTTTCATAAAATTCCACATGTTGAAGACCTCCATTTTTCTAGGTTGAAGGTATCCCTCTTCAAAGCAGTAGCGACACTTCCTTTAGTAGAAGACTTCAACTTCTTTCAAGAGTTGGAAGACTTTTGGGAATCACACCAAGCATTACAAGTTGAGACCCCAATGATCTCCCTTTTCAAAAAAGCAAGGAGAACTTCCTCTAGAATAAGTCCTTAATTTCTTACCAAATTTTGAAGAGTTCTAGGAATTGCGCTAATAGTTCTAGTGTTATTTGTCATTTGTAAAACATTGATTCTTGAGATCTCAAACTCTCCCACCTTATGCCATCTTTTCAGAGAGAACACCCATCCATTGGTTTCCACTTTTGTATTAGAACTCTCTTCTTTGACTCATATATTCCCCTTCAGATTAAGTGGGAAAATGTTAGACACCTAATATGCTAAGGGTTATAGTGTGGAAGTTGTACATTCAATGGGAGTATATGAGACCTTGGAAGATGAATCCAAGAGTCATAAAAATGTATTATAAATGTACATCCTTGTGAATAATAATGTACCTCACACTTATATTTATCAGCTATCTATTCATGTGTGTGTTTAACAGTTTTATAATTATTTGTCTTCCCATAGTGATTCTTCAATCTCACTTAATTCCTTGAATTATCTGTCTATGGAGGTTGAAAAAACAAAGGTCCAAACAAATCTGATACCACAATAGTAAAAAAAACAATGGTCTATTTGTATTTAAATGTGTTGTAAACAAATCTCTCTCTCTCTCTCTCTCTCTCTCTCTCTCTCTCTCTCTCTCTCTGTGTGTGTGTGTGTGTGTGTGTGTGTGTGTGTGTGTGTGTGTGTGTGTGTGTGTGCGTGTGTGTGTGTGTGTGTGTATAATTGTTACAATGAAGACCGTGCTTATATAATGTTACAATGAAGACCATGCTTATATAATAGGCAATGTGCCCCTACACAAATAATCACGTCCTTTGGGATGTGTTTTCAATAACTAATTATTATGTAATATATGTTTATGTTTGTTACAATTTCGTATGAAACCCTTTCACTGAAACACAACTTTTTTTAGACATGAAGTGTCATTAAAGTAATTAACCATCATTTTTGGCATGTTTTCTTTATTTTTTGATTACTCACACCATTTTCCCATTATACTAAGAACCATAAGCCACAAAGTTTCAATAGTTTTATATTTCATCCTAATCGATATTTTTAACATTCCATTCATAGATATAGAAGGAATTTTTTAAGTGTTTCATCTTTGTGGAGCCAAATCTGTCCAAGTGTTTGAAATTCCTTTATTAGAAATGGTTTTCATGGGATTATTAGTGATAATTTAAAATAAGATGATTAGTGATAGAGGGACTATGGGTTTGAAAATGATCATAGTTTTTTTGGATAGGAAAGTTGAACATATTTAATTTAAGCTCTCGAATGGGAGGAGGATAGACTCTGGAAAAGGGGAGTGGAAAACCTTCGAGAGTTTGAGCAAGATTTACAAGTGGAGTGAGTTGCATTGTTTCAAGAGAATTTCCATAATGAGTACATAAAAAATAAGGAGGATTAGATTACATTATTTAAGAATAATTTTCCATTGGTGTTTTAGTTATACAACTTTGGTGATTAGTCATAGATTTTGTGTCATTTAGTATCTCATCTTTGAATCTTTGATGGTTGATTTCATAGTATCTGCTCATGGGTGTTCCATCCCTACTAAATTATTGTTTGTATTCTCTATGAATTCTTTGGTTCATGTGAATTTGATTAGACTTTGGAATCTCATCTATATGACCCTAATGAGTTCTTAGTTTAACATGTTCAACATCCCTTTTGACACCAAGGTTAGCTTAGCCAAGGTGCCTATTCATAAATAATGATGTTGTTTGGGACATTAAGATATATTTACATCTTCTACAGTTTCATTTGCAAACCCCTAATTGAAACAAAAGTGTTCTTAGATATGAATCATCATCAAAGTAATCAACCCTCTTTTTTTTCCTTTGCTTCATATGATGATTACTCTCAACATTTATCCACTATATTGAACACCATAAGGGACCAATTTTCAACTTGAGACTTTGATTTCCTTCAACTCCTCCTACCTCTGGTAAGAGTAATGCCTGGTGATACAACCTTTCCTATGTGCCTTTCCTCTCAAATATCACCTATTGATCATATTTTATAGTCTCACCTATTGTGGGTTCCACTTTGTAAGGAACCATTTTACCTAATAGTAACATTATAGCTCACACATACCACCCATTTATTGCTTACCCAACACCTAATTTCCTTCTTTCAATTCACGTAAACTCTTGAATCATTCATATTTAGTGAATGAGTCCAACTCTCACAATGCCATATGACTTACTATGCCCACCAAATTACCCTTTAAAATCCCTAGTGAAGACTGTTAAAGTTATGCTACTGTAGTCAAATTTATCTTTAGATGGTTTATATGATGAATACAATAATTTAAATAGATTCCTCTTTTTGAGAGGACCAAAGTCGACCTAAATATCACCTTACTTGGACGAGTAGAAGTTGGTTCTTGAATTTACTTATTTATTCAGTTATATTGATTGGGTCAGCCCTAAGCACATGTTCAATTCAACAAGATGGCCTCAACATCAAGTCGACCCTCATGAAATCCTATAGATAGAATATATCGCAAGCTCATTCAAACACATTAATCAAGCCATATTCTCTTCTCCTACTTTCTTCGTTCACACAGGTCTGACGAAGGAAAGCTCATGCAAAGGGTCTAAGACTATAGGGTCGAAGCTCGCATGTGTCTACGATTTTTTGGTCTAGGATGTTGGCTCATAAATAAGTATTTTTTCACTTTCTATGGCTTATGTGATTAATATAGGAATTTAAATAGATTCCTCTTTTTGAGAGGACGAAAATCAACCTAAATATCACCTTATTTGGACAAGCAGAAGTTGGTTTTTGAATTTATTTATTTATTCATGTATATTGATTGGGTCAGCCCTAAGCACATGTTCAATTAAATACGTGAGCATCAACATCAAGTGGACCCTCATGAAAGCCTATAAATAGAATATACTGCAAGCTCATTCAAACACATTTATCAAGCCATATTCTCTTCTCCTATTGTTTTGGTTCACAAAAGTCTGACGAAGGAAATCTCTCGCAAAGGATCTGAAATTACAGGGTCGAAAATCCAATGTGTCTATGGCTTTTGGGTCTTGGATGTTGGCTCATAAATAAGGATTTTTTCCCCTGGACACTAGCACAGTATGGTCTAGAGATCATCTAGGAATTTTTGGATGCTGACATAGAGTGTCTAAGGGAGCATCCAAGAGGGTAGGGTTTTGCAGTTCAGTTTGGATGTTGGGTCCCTATAATACTAGTGATTACCCCATTACTATTGTAGTTGTACCCCTAATTAATATAGTTGTGCCCCTATTGTCCCCATATTGTTATTATTGTGCCCCATAGAATCCCTCTATTGTTATTTTTGTGGCTTTATATTATTATTGTTAGGTCGGCTAGGTTATATTGTGACTCTTAGACTCCTATATATAGAAAGGAGGTTTTGTCATTGGAATCATCCAAGAATTGTTCATTTATGTAATGTAAAGGAGGTTGCCCCCTCGAAGAGGCTGAATTCTAAGGCGCTGATCTCTCTTTTCTATCTTTTCTTGAGCTGGTTTCATAACATTTGGTATCACAGCTTTGGATTCTAGGGTTTCGTTACTCCAAACAGGTCATTGTGGCATTTTTGCTATAACTTTTTTTCTGCGACGTTTCAGAAGCTAAAAAAAAAACCCATTTGAGAAGACATTGAATCTCAGGCCTGAATTTCAGAGCTTTTCATGCTATATTTGTAGAGATATGATCTGAGGAAGTTGGTCCTTTTGAAGAATCCTGAATTAAATTCAAAACAGGTAACCTGGGGAAACTCGTCATAACGTTCTCTCTGAGCATCAGATTAAAATTTCGTAAGAAGGTACAGAAAGAGGATGGACTTTAGTTTCTTGCATATAATTTTCAGAGCCAAAGGTCAAAACAGGGACACGAGGCATGTCCTACAAGTTCGATCTATTGAATTAGTCTATAATCAAGTCACTGTGGGAGATTTGCCATAACTCTTCATTGGAGAATCCAATTGGGGTCAGACTGGTGGCATTGGAAAGAGGACACAGAGGGCTACCGCAGATCGTAATTTTAGAATTGGATGATATAAAATTACAGAGATACATTAGAGGCAATATCGAGCTCCTACAAAGCGAAAAAAGGTGTGTATATATTTTTTTTAAATGTTTGCTTAAGCTTGGTTTGAAAAATTATTTTGAAGGAATTCAAAGGGCATAGTAGAGCATTATTATCGGTAATTGATGCCCCGAGGAAAGAAAATGGAAACACCTAGTAGGCAACCTAAAAGCTCTAGCATGACTCATGAACAAGAGGAAGAAATGCAACATGATATATCAAAATTACGAGACCAAGTGCAACAAGTGTCACTTGCACAAAAAGGAACAGAATCTAAGATGGACGGTTTAAAGAAGGATGTAGAAGCTCAGATGGATGGTTTAAAGAAAGGTGTAGAAGCTAAGATGGATTGTTTAAAGAAAGGTGTAGAAGCTAAGATGAATGATGTGGAAGCTAAGATGGACGATTTGAGGATAGATTTGAAGACAAACATGCAAGAATTGAAGAAGTTGGTACAAGAAAGGGTCAGTAATGGTGAAAGGGTAGTAAAGGAAGCTCATGATGAGAACAAAAGAAATGTTAATCATGATTCCATAGACTCTAATGTTGGATCGAAGACCCACCATATTCCAAAAATCGATATAAGGAAGTTTGATGGCAAGGATCCCGCAACATGGATATTACAGATGGAGCAATTTTTCGATCTCAATAATGTGCAAAAGACACAAAAGGTACGTATTGAGACTTTATATTTGGAACCAAATTAGTTTGTATGGTATCAATGGCTTTGCTCTCGTAAATAATTTATCACATGGGCAATTTTTACGAAAGAATTGATAGCACATTATGAGGATACAAAAAGCAACACTTTTTTTAGCCAATTGATAAGTCTCAAACAAAAGGGTTCAATAATGGAGCAGATTGAGGAGTTCCAAAAGTTGAACATAAGGGTAAAAGATATTCCAAAGGAGCATAGGATTGATGTGTTCATAGGGACTTTAAAGGATAATATCCAACATGATATTTTCCTTTGGGAACCTGATTCATTAGAGAAGGCATTCAGGTTAGAAAGAAAAATGGAAAGCAAAATTATGGCAACCAGGAAGCATACCACTCACAACTATAAAGATGGAAATGTTGTTGCCCCTAGTCTTCCACAACCTATGAGGTTGACAACACAACAATTGGAGGAAAAAAGAGCAAAAGGGCTTTTTTACAGTTGTGATAACAAATACACTAAAGGCCATAAGTGTGTTGAGAAGAAATTATTCTACATAGCTTGCGAAGAGGAAGAAGAAAAGGAGCAAGAAAGGTCAAAAGAAGAGGATATACTCCAGGAACAAGGCCGAGATAAAGAAGAAATGAATCTGACCATATCTTGTAATGCATTGGCGGGAATTACCACTCCTCAAACCATCAAGATAGAAGGACAAATCAAGAAGCAAAAGGTAATAGTGTTGATTGATTCAGAAAGTACCCACAATTTTATTCATTGTAAGGTAGCAAAAGAATTGAATTGCTTCTTATATCCAGCACCAGAGTGTCAAGTGATGGTTGAAAATGGAGGAACAATAAATTTCTCTAGAAGGTGCCATAATATCAAGCTATCCATGGGAGAATATGTATTGACTAGCCGAATGCTTTCCATTCTAATGGGAGGTGTTGATGTTGTATTAGGAGTCCAATGGCTACACTCCTTGGGTACAATAGATTTTCATTTTCAAGAACTTTTCATGAAATTTTCTGTGGAAGGAAAGGAAGTTGAATTAAGGGGTATTGCAGGGAAATCGGGAAAGATAATCAGCTCAATGGTATGACAAAGCTTCTAAAAAAGGAACGAAAAGGTGTAATTACACAATTATGTTCGTTAGATGTTTCCACATTGGAATCATCTATTTCTCCAGATCTCCAAATAGTCTTGGACAATCATTCCAAGGTATT
>APFE030057218.1:0-14517 GCA_000404065.3 Pinus taeda
TAATAAAATAATATATAACGTGTCCTGTTCCGGGGGTCAGCGTGTCCGAATCCGACACCACGAATCTCGAATCCTACGTGTCCCGAATCCCCGTGTCAGGTGACTTAGATATTTATCAGCGATTCAATTTATATGGCTACTATCAACATTTATTTGCTATTCAATTTATATCACTGTGCTAATATAATAAATAATTTAAATATGAGATGAATTAAATATTTTTATTACTTAAATAAATAAGCATTTTTCAAATTTATAAAAATTCATTTTAATTAGTTCATTGAAATTTTAAAATCAAACCATCCTATTACTCAGATGGTCAAAAGTGGTCAGACTTTATAGGCAATTTGACAATCAAAAGTGGTCAGAATTTATGAATTTTTTTTAAAACTTTGCGGTAACAATGTTTGGATCATATTTTGATGGTGGAAATAGATTCAGCACCATCAAAAACCTATAAATCACCCAAGAACTTAAAATTTAACAACTATACCCTAAATTTACAAAAACCCATTCTAACTAAAATTTCCATACAAATTTTCAACCCAAATAAACAATCTGATTATACTACAGCTTACCGGCAAAATGAAAATTTAACATCGAACAATCCCATCCAATTCCCATTAATGGAGATGTTAAATGCATTATTGAAAGCAATTTCATGAATTGATACTTCAATCCCCTATATATTACTAAGAAACAACACTATTATTATTATTATTTATATAACGACATTCCCGTCATGAAATCCCAACGCTACCCAACAATATGGCCAGCACGCCATAATAAGTTGCAGCATGTGCAACAGCAGGTAACAATGCTTTGGAGTCTGCGACTTTGTTTCTAAAACTTGCGAGTTGATGAGTTCACATTTAAAACTCGAATCTTTGTGTACCGTCAGAAATTTACACACCGGATCACCCCCACCGCAACGTTTACTTTCGGCTTTTGTTTTGCATGCGTAAGGAAAGGAACCCAAGTTTCGGCTTTTGTTTTGCATTTCACAAGGAACGAACAATAATAATAGTATAATTTAAGAAAGAGGCATGGCTGCTAGCGTTGGCCTTCATTAATGAGGCACGTACCCGTTCAGCTCCACCTTCTCTGATCTTTGAATAGCGGTCAGTTAGTGATAAATGATGGTTTGGCCCATGCCAGTGGCGAAGCCATTATTAATGAGAGCCCGGATTTTCCGATGAGGCAACGCCTGCAATTTTTATCGAATCCGGCGTGGACGATGGCGGTGTTTGAATTTATATGCTCCGGACGGGGCACGTACTCCCGCCGGCGTTAATGAGAGAGGCGAAGAGGCCTTAAAGCCTCATGTTGTCGGGTAGGTGGGGCGGTTGCCTGGATCGGAGAACCCTGCCAGAAAGGATTTGGCAATTAATTATTTAGGCTTTGGTCAACGCTTCCAAACGTCGAATCACCTGAACCTGCTATTAATGTTACGTTGGTGATGCCGGATTTTAGATGTATTCGAGGTTGGTTTTTCTTCTTTTTGTTTGAGGCGTTGGCCATGGCGGGTCCGATCTGATCCATAACCGAGCTCTGCTATATGTTTGAACCCAAATTCGATACATTGCCTGCATTTTATTCCAAACGAAACGAGACTAGACTTGTTGCTGTGCGCTGTGATCGGAGGTTTTGGAGAACAATAAATCGTCGGCAGGAGTCGATCCTGGGGTGGTGATAAAACAGCAAAACTGGCGGAACACGCGTTATCTCGTCGCAGGTCCTTCACTGCAAGGACTGCCATTGATATGGCCCCTTCGTTTTCACACTACAATGGTGGTGATGGTGGAGATGGAGATGCAGATGCAGCTAGAGCTCGAGCTGGCCACAGTGCGCTGGAAATTGAAGTGGCCATGAACAATATGTCGGGTGGCTTGAGTCCTCTCAGCCAAGCTCTCTGGAAAAATACCACTGATACTACACAGATTGAAGACCTCTCTGTGTGGTTGACATGGAAGGACTTGACTGTTACTGTCACCAATGCTAAAGGAGAGCCGCATAGAGTTCTCCAAGGCTTGACGGGGTATGCTGAGCCTGGCTTTATTATGGCCATCATGGGGCCTTCTGGGTCTGGGAAATCTACTCTCCTTGACAGTTTAGCAGGTGAGCTATTTAAGAGAGTGAGGATTTCCACAGTTTGTTTATTTTGAATAGAATTTCTGAATAATCTGTGTAGTGGATTTGTAATCGGTTACATATTTTTAGTTTACACTATTTATTATTAAAGAGTTGGTTTTTAGTTTTTGGTGATGAAGGGATGGAGTGTATACTTTGGCTTTCCCGTTTTTAATAATGTATAAAGTGTATATATTTTTTTTTATACGGAAGAATCATAAATTTTAAACAAAGTTTTTTTTAGAAATTATTAGATTATTTTGGCCCCACATTCTCAGGGCCATATTTGGTCTGGGTGATGAACCACACTTGATGTCTCCGCCAAAAAATTCTCTCATGTAATTTCTATGATTTCTACAGAAAATTTTTGGTTAATTCATTATGAATCACAGAAGCTTGAATACAGAAATTACAATTGTTAAGTATGTCTGAAATAACAAATAACAGTGTATAATATATATTAGACATATCACATATTTTATTATAGTGTTATTTTGAAAATTTCTATCAATATTTCTAACCATATGATTAACTGCAAAAGTCTCTCATCACTAGAATTACAAATCCATTACTTGCAAAATCTATTCAAAATAAATTATCTATTTTTTTAATGATAGCTAAAACATTGCTCCAGATAGCTTTTTTATATGTCTGTTTATTTGTTTAAATGCCTTCTGAAAGTAAGTAGTTAATATAAACTATTACCCATACCAAGTTTAACTTGTTCCTAGCTTAAATTGTAGGCCCTGTCAGTGATATGCTGTGCCTCAACCCTTTTGAATTCTCATTAACATATGTAATAGCGAAAATTCGCTAAATTGAATCGTGTTCATAAATCTCTCTAATGTAATGTCTAGTTGCTAATATGAACTGACTAAACCGACATAAAAGGAAGAAAAAGCTTATTAAAAAAGGTTTAGTGATTGCAGTTATATGTTTTACTTGGTGTGAATTGGCATCATGTAGTTATATGTTTTGCCTGGTGTGGATTTGGCATCATGTAGTTATATATGTTTTGCTTTGAGTGAATTTGGCATCATGTAGTTATATATGTTTCGCTTTGAGTGAATTTTGGCATCATCCATGCTTGCTAGTGTATATATATGTTTTGCTTTGAGTGAATTTGGCATCATCCATGCTTGCTAGTTGCTAGTGTATGTGTTTCCCTGGTTAATGAGCATCAACAAATCTCAAAAATGTTATATTTTAATGTTAATTTTGAATTTGTCAGAGTATCAAAATATTTTAGTTAGAGTGGGTAGTGAAGAGTTTGTTTTTTTAGTTTTGTGTTTCTAGACATATTTTAACATTCTGGACCTGTTTTAACATGTTCTTTCATAAATAGCACATTGGCCACTTATAACTAATGTAAATTCTCACTCCAATTAAAAAAATGCTAAATTTAAACTCATTTGCATCCATCTTTTGAATCTTATTGAAAAAGCACTTGAGTGATTTGAGTTGTTCACATTACTATGAATTTTTAGCATGGTCTTATTCTTTCTGAGATGATTAACTTGTTCAAAGCACTTGAGTGATTTGAGTTGTTCACATTACTATGAATTTTTAGCATGGTCTTATTCTTTCTGAGATGATTAACTTGTTCAGGGAGGTTGTCCAAGAATAGTTTTCAGACAGGAGAAATCCTTGTCAATGGCAGAAGGCGGACGCTTTCGTATGGAACTGTCGTAAGTATATCCTATTTTAAGCTATTGAGATTATTATGCACGTTTGCATGTCTATGGCTGTCGTGTACTGAGTCAGGGTTATTGATGATTCATTAATTGTGCTATGGATGGATTCTCTGTGCAGGCTTATGTTACTCAAGAAGATACCCTCATCGGCACTCTAACGGTTCGAGAGGCGATCCACTATTCTGCCCATATCAGGCTTCCGGACAAAATGCCTCGAGAGGAGAAGATGGCCATTGTTGAGAGCACCATTATGGAAATGGGTCTCCAGGATTGTGCAGACACTCCGATTGGAAATTGGCATCTCCGAGGATTGAGTGGTGGAGAGAAGAGGCGCGTTAGCATTGCTCTGGAGATTTTAATGCGCCCTCGTTTGCTATTTCTGGATGAGCCAACCAGTGGTCTTGATAGGTGATTCTGCTAAATATATTTCATTCACAGTTTTCATGTCTCCCACTAAATTTCATTGTAGATTTTGGTATACCTGTTACTGTATTCAAATTTGAAATCAGGAGAGTAGCATGTTTTTATTAAATTATCTAGGTAAAATTGAATTGGTAATAAAATTTGAGTTAATAAAAAATTTTCATTTTTATATAAAACTAGGGTAGAGATAATTATTAAAACAACTATCAATTGGGATTATATTGGCTAATAGCTTCTAATGGTTTTTATCTGCTCAGAATGGTTTTTATCTCGATCAATTCTCTGCGAGTGACATGATATATTTGTAAAAATAAACAATCTATAAAAACCATTCAGATATATGTATTTCATGTTTCATGGCGTATTGTCTCAGTGCTTCGGCGTTCTTCGTCACACAAACTCTTAGAAATCTAGCCCGCGATGGAAGGACTGTGATTGCTTCCATTCACCAGCCCAGCAGTGAAGTGTTTACCTTGTTTGATTACCTGTATCTCCTGTCTGGAGGGCAGACTGTCTACTTTGGTGAAACAAGATCTGCCCACGAGGTATTTTATTGTTTCAGATGACAAGAACTGGTTTTGCATCGACTGATATTGAAATATTTAATTTGTCTTTTGTTTTTCTTATTGAAACAGTTCTTTGAACAAGCCGGTTTCCCATGCCCTCCACTGAGAAATCCTTCAGATCATTTCATTCGTTGCATTAATTCGGATTTCGACAGGGTTAAAGCTACCCTGAAGGGATCGTACAGGCTCAGAGTAAGTTATCGGCAAACGGTAAATTTCTCTGCAACATCATAGGTTGGACTCCCTGGATCCCCTGGTTCAATTTGATAGAGTCTCATATAGAGTGATACTTCTGCAGGCCACGGAATTGAATGACCCTCTTGACAAGATAAGCACAGCCCAAACCATAAGAATTTTGATGGATCATTATAATTCCTCTGAGTATGCAATGGCGACAGCTGCGAGGGTTCATGAAATATCACAAATTGTGAGTACCATTTTATTTGGGTAGTAGGCCAGAGCTCCCCATGTCCAAGGCAAATCTGTATACTATTATGTAAATTTTAACACGTTTTGCATTTTGGGTTACAGAAAGGAACGGTGCTAGAATCGAACGGAAGTCAAGCTAGTTTCTTGATGCAGTGTTATACTTTGACAAAACGATCTTTCGTTAATATGACTAGAGATGTTGGATACTACTGGTTAAGAGTTGTCATATATACATTTGTGACAATCTGCATTGGAACCATATACTACAACGTTGGAACTGATTATAATGCTATTTTGGTAAGATTCTAAAGCCATGAATTCATATAAACTGAAAAACTGTGGATAGAGATTTTATTTGTACAGGTAAGAGAAAATTATTTGTTTTTTTCTTGCAGGCCAGAGGTTCCTGTGCGTCTTATGTTTCTGGATTCATGACATTCATGTCCATTGGAGGATTCCCTTCTTTTGTGGAGGATATGAAGGTATCATCAATAATTGTGATGTATAATGTAGTTATGCATTGAATTTCAATTTAAGAAATTTGCAGGGTGTCGTGAGGATTCTGGAGCACAGAGGATTTCTGACAGAAATTTGTGTTCCAATCCACAGGTTTTTCAGCGTGAAAGGTTGAATGGACACTACGGAGTGCTTGCTTTTGTCATTGCCAACACGCTGTCTTCAATGCCATATCTGGCACTTGTTGCAACAATATCCGGGACAATCACCTACTACATGGTGAAACTGCATCCTGGATTTACTCACTATTTATATTTTGTGCTGAACCTCTTCTCTTGCATGGCCGTTGTTGAGAGCTTGATGATGACAGTGGCCACCTTGGTGCCCAATTTCTTGATGGGAATCATCACAGGAGCAGGAATTCTGGTAAGTAGATACCATTAAAATAAATGTTACATATTATTGAGCTGTCAATTTATACATGCATGCATGTATGAACTAATACTAGCACTTTAGAAGTTGTAAAAGTTGTTGAGAGGCATATACCATATTCTTGACTTGTTTCAAACCTCGGTTGTCATACTTGATCCATTAACTTGGTTCAAACCATGGCTGTCATACTTGATCCATCTATTAATGTACTGTTAAGGGTATTTCCTTACTCTATTTCCTTGTAATATGATTGTAAAATATCACCTTACTGTATGTCCTTGTAATGTGATTAATATGATTGCAAAATATCACCTTATTCGATGTCCATGTAATGTTATAGCATTGCTGGTATTATGGTATTTTTTTAGTGTTGGCTTGATTTATGGTGGATTTGAATTTTGAATCTTATGGTTTAAATAATACTTCATAGCACTGTGCACTGTGATTGCCAATTGAACTGCTCTAGGTAGGCTACATTGCCCATAATATTACAAAAGAAAATTGTCAGATTTTAAAATTTAACTTGTATAAATGGTTTGGAATCATGTTTACTGCTGATACTTATGTTTTGTTTTTTCTAACAGGGAATATACATGCTGGTTGCTGGATTTTTTCGTTTTCTGAAAGATCTCCCCAAACCAGTTTGGCGCTATCCCATGTCATATATTAGCTTCAACTCTTGGGCATTGCAGGTGCGCATAACAATTCCAATATGCCTGATTTATTGACGATTTTTGTTCAGGCAAACTGATGTTGTCCCTGATTTTATGCAGGGCCAATACAAGAACGACTTGCTTGGAATAGATTTCAAACCGCAGACTGAAGGAATGCCCAAAATCAGTGGTGAATATATCTTAAAAAATGTGTTTGAAATCAATACAAATCGGTCCAAATGGTTGGACTTGGTCATCATATTCTCAATGATTTTTATTTACCGCATGATCTTCTTTCTTATGATCAAATACAACGAGAAGATTGGCCCTGCCTTGGGAGCACGCTATGCAAAGCACAAGATGAGGTCATCGGGAAAGCAGGTCTCCATGAACACCATAAGGCCTATTACTCCACCTGGCCATTCTGGTGAACCAGGATCCTCTCCATCTTGAACCAAAAACACAAGTTTTGTTGTGTGCAAGGACTTTCCTTCTGAACAATGGCCGACTTTATCTAGCCTATAAAGCCATGATTGGCTTTTTTGTATGTAGAATATGGATTCACTGATGTCCATACAAGGATAGCCATTTCTGATTTCGAAAACCCATGCCTGCATGCATTTATAGAACTACAAAGTAAACAGCAATCTATGTTTGAACTTTGCCTTAGACTATTCATGTAATCTTCTTAGAAATAAGAAAGCCAGAAGTCCGGGACTTGTAAGTCAGATTGCGATCATTATTAGGGTTTAATTTATGATTTACGGAATGATGCATTGATATGGAAATGTATCCAAATCAAATATTTCTCTTGAGCTATGTTGGTTTTGGTTAAACTTTTGACTATGATGAGCTTTTTTTTTCCAGATCCATCACACAAATAGTTTTAGTGCCAAACTACAGCTTTGGAATTTCTATTTGAGATTAATTAATTTTCTCTACACCATTTAGAGCCTCATCTCATGAACTTCTAATGTTCTCCATAAAATCTTTCTTCTTGCATAGCTGAGCTTGTTAATCTTGAATGACAAGAATTGGGAGTGTTGCCCAGGCTCCTTTAAGGAACATTGAATACTGGCTTAATTGATATATCTGTTTAGCAGGATTCAGCTTGTTCATCTTCCCACTTATCTCTGGATTGAAGGAGTGTGTCCTTCCTCCTCAAACAGTGATCCTCATTGCTGGACTGTCTTGGTTAATTCCCTCCATCGATAGGTGACCATCTTTTGCTTGGGTTTTCTGACCATGAACAACTATCGTGGCTCTCTCTCTTATTCTTTGGGGAATTGATCTTCCTTCCATTTGAATCTATATTTTGTGTTGTTGGGCACCACCTAAACTAACCTCCCTTTCATGATAACCAGGTGATTTGAAACCCAACTTTCAGGGAAACCCAAGTTTGTGAACATGAGAAACCCAACTTTCAGGGAAAAAATTCCAGGAATTATATTTTGCACCCTTTTCTCTATTCTCATTAATTTGAACTCCTCTTTTTAGAGTTTCCTAATCCTTTTAGTGTTTCCCATGATTTCCATATAAGTATCTAGGGAAGCAATTTCTTCCTTTGATTAGCCCCTAAATTGAAAACCAAGTAGTCTTTGAATAGGGCTTATTTCTTTGCATCACCACCATAAGTAGTGATCGTTGAAAGAGAGCACATCCTTGGAGAATCATTCTTCTAGCCTAGCATTTGTTTGACAGCCTCCGAAGTCCATCAAACACTCTTTGCCACAAAAGTCCCTTTCACTTCAATATAATCTAGAGTGATCAAGCATGCAAATTTAGATTTCTCTAGGGGTTGTGACAATGAGAGGCTCTTACGGTGACATGCTTTCTTGATAGGATTTCCCAAAGCCCCTAGCCCTCATATTATCTAATGACCCATTTAGGACATAATTCTTGACTCTATATTCTAGCATATGGAATTTCCATGGGTGAAATACAAACTCTAATTAATTACATGGAAGCCTTTATTTCCAGTAAAGTTGGTCCACAAAGTTGATGAGAAACTTTTCCATCCATAAATATGTCTATGTAGAAGGGGCCCAACATGAAGAGTACTATATATAGGTAGTACCTAGAACTTTGGTACATATTTGGAACTTGGTCACAAGGGACATAAAAAGTCATGACTCATTGTCATTCTTCTTGGTGACCCATTTAAACTCCATCCACAGTAAGCATTGAAGGCAAAAGAAACGCCATAAAACTTAAACGCCTAGTCGCATTGAATCTAAGGCCATCCTCCCACCATTAGCCAATATGGAGCATTCTTTTGGGTTAGATGAAAGCACTGAGTCTCATTCATTTGCAATTTGTACACAATGCTTTGGACGATTTGCAAGTAATGCATCACATTATCCAACATATCCTTTTCTTCCATAATCACAAATAAAAGTCCATTTACAAGATGACCATACACTAGTGCTTTGCCATAGAGACGTGAGAGTAGGGTTACCTTCATATGATTGATAGCCATCATGTTTTATACAATGTACCCAAGACCATTTCCACCATTATCTACAAGGTAGATGCTAAAGGGAAACCTTCTCTAATACACTTGGAAATTCCTATTTTTTTAGACATCCTTGGTTGATGGAAAATCATGCAGTGGTTCCAAAAAAGAGAGTTTACATTGCTCTAGCAAAGAAGAGTCCAAATGCAAGAGCGTTAAGCATGACAATAATGAAGAAATATTCTATATCATAGGTTTTTTCCGAAGTCAATTTTGATGAAGAGGGCCTCAAGGCCTTGGTTACTACCCTAATCCATTCCTTTCCAAACTACAATAATATTATCCAAAATATATATTTCCCTAATGAAGCTAGTATTCTTAAGGCTAATGTTTTGAGGTAAGATATACTTCAATAGTAGGGCTAGGGTCCTAGGTAGAAAGTTATGAGACACATTCAAGAGGATTATTGAGTGCCTCAATTTGATGAGCTTAGGATCTATAGGCTTTGACATGAATTTCAGTGGTGCCTTTTTAATGTGATCTCTTATCATCTTAGTTGAAACATATTTTCTATACACTTGAAGTGCTAGGCCCATAAACTCTTATGTAGATTTGCATAACAAACACACTAACCCATAAACCTTAAGAGGCATTTCATTGGAAATTTCCTTTAGATCAACTATCAATTTATCTAGTAACTATTGGTTACAAATTATCCATTGCTCATGGGGTTCATGTTTGATGGATTGTGTCAATATAGGTTGCATGGAAATATTTATTTCTTTTCTCATCCCATAAATTTCAAAGGTGATTTTATAACGATTGACGAATCTTTTTCAATATTGACTTGGTCTATGATCTTTCCTTCCGTGGTCCTTAGGAATTTGATATGCTTAGGTGACCTTCACAGTGGCTAGGGCTTTGAAGGAGGTCTTCCTATCTTGTCCCCTATTTTGAGCCAATGCATATGGCCCACATTTGAGAACCTTTAACTTTATGTTTTTTAGATTTAGTAAACAAAGCAATATCTCTACTCTAGATTGCATTCGCCCACTAAATTTTTGAGGTGCTTCCATGGCGACCTTATTCTTCTTCTAATGACCATGCATTTTCTACCAAACTCCTATAGAAAGGTCATAATGCAACAAATGACATCTTTCCATGATAAAATCCACACCTTGCTTTCTCTGGGACAAGGTATATAATTACAATTTTTTTTTTTTTTTATAATTTATATGTAGGGAGTATGCTTCAATTTGGATGTGTTCAACATGAATATTTTATTCATGGCATTACGATTAATGGGTTAGTGATAATATAGGGGTAAGTGGTAAGATAGGGTTGAGCTCTTCTATGACTTGGATATGCTTTCTAATTTCATACTTAGGAAAATAATTTTTTATCCAAGAGCATCACCATATATTAGCCTTTCCAATACTCTCTTGTGACATTTTAGGTATTGGATAATGGGTACCACATTATGGGAAAGTATTTTTGATAACTTTTATGGAACCATAAAATATGACATTGACCTTGAGGCTATTCTAGGCTAGATGTTTCTCGTGGTGTCACGTGAGCTAGGTAAAGCCCTATTTGTATTAGACTCAATATCATTGAACTCACCACAAAAATTCTTGCAAGGATCCAACAACACCTTGACAAGTCAATCCCACAATATGTTACTTTCCCTAACATCATTGGAATGTTGACCAAGCTAATCATATGTTCTTCAACTCAAACAAAGTCCATACGATATGGTTGAAGTATTAGATCCATATTGGATAGTAACTTCTTTCTAGTTTGGAGAATTCAATGTTGCAACTCCACCTTTACCTTCAATGTTGTTAGTATAAAGAGAACAAAATCTGGCCAAATTACTAACTAGGCCAATTTTGGTATAAAACCAATGAATTTCATTTCTTGCAAGTTACATGGACATCCATATCAAGAATGACACTTGCGATTATTCAAACCATGGAAAGAGTCCATGAGACTTTGCACATTTAATGATACTACGTTTACTATGAATTATTGTTGGATAATCGATCATCTTCTCTCCTTCCTACCCTAATAGGGCATCAAGAGGGTTCAAAGAAGTCACTTGCAATGCAAAAGGGTAAATAGCATAATTTCTTATTATTTGGCCTCTTATGAGGGTCTTCAACATCATAATATCACTATGAAGTGTTTAGCCATGAGGGTGGAGACTAGGCCTGATGAACCCCATCCATCCAATGTTTGCTACAATTTCCATATAGGAATATAGGGAAGGAAATGCCTCCTTTGAACAACCTCTTAATTGAGAACTAAGTAGTCTCGCTAAGGGATTATTTCCTTTTAGAACCACTAATGATCACCATAAGTAGTGATCATTGAAAGAGAGCTCACCCCTAGATAATCACTTTTGTCCTAGCGTTTGCTTGATTTCCTTCAAGGTCCATCAAACACTCTTTGCTAGAAAAGCCCCTTTCACTTCTACAAGAGCTAGAGTGGTTAGGAGGGTATGCAAATTCAAATTCCTCTAGGGATTGTGATCATTAGAGGCTATTGATGTGACACAATGTCTTGCTAGGGTTTCTTGGTATTCCTTGCCCTCATTGGATCTAATTATCCATTTGGATAACAAGGCTTGACTTTGTGTTCTAGTGTCAAGAATCCCCATCGTTCCTTTGTCCTTAGGGGTGAAATACAAAGTCAAATTTATTATATGGAAGCATTTGTTTCCACTATAGTTTATCTGCAAAATGTTTTTGATAGATTTTCCATCCATATAGTGTGCTCACACATAATGAACCCAACACGAAGAGTAGTATACATTGGTAGTACCTAGAACTTTGCTATATATTTGGAACTTGACCATAATGGACATAAGATTCATAATTCATTTTTCAATATTCTTGTCCACTTTTCTTTAAAATTACATCTAGGGTATGAATGGAAGGAAAAAGAAATCCCAAGAAACTTAAACCCTTGGTCACATTGAATCCAATGCCAACCTTATTCCATGAACAAATCTTGGTGCACTCTTTTGGCTAAGACGAAAGCGTAAGTCTTAGCAATTTGCACTTTGTACCCAAGGCTTCATATAGGATTTGCTAGCAATGCATTGCATTATCCAAAGTCTCATTTTATTCCATAATTGTAAATAAGGAATCATTGATAAAATGTACATACACTAGTGGTCCTCCATGGGCACTTGAGTGAAACATACTCCTAATACAATTGATAGGCATTATATTAAATGTACCTAAGGACCTCACCACCATTATCTATATGGTAGGTGTTAAAGGGAAATTGTTCCTTGATACACTTGAAAATCTCTATGTCTTTAGACTCTATGGCTTGATGGAAAGTCATGTAGTGGCTTCAAAGAAGAAAGTTTATGTGAATTTTCAAGAAAGTGTCAAAATACGAGAGCCTTAAGCATGGAAATAATGAAGAACCATTTAGAATAATCATATTTTTTAAAGTCAATTTTGATGAAGAGGGCCTTAAGGCCTTGGTTCCTACACCACTCCATTCCTTCCCAAACTGTAGTGATATTATCACGAATATATATCTCCCTAGTGAATATAGTATCCTCAGGCTATTGATTTTAGGTATGATAAACTTCAATATTATGGTTAGGGCCATGACTAGAAATTTATGAGACAATCAAGTGGGTTATTGAGTGACATCATTTGATGAGCTTAGGATCTCTAGAATTTGGAGTTGTATTGTTTCCCTATAATACTTATGAAGAGAGAGAGAGAGAGAGAGAGAGAGCTGAGAGGTCAAAGTCAATATTCCTGGGTAAAAAAATCAATTTAATTAGCGATGGGGGCAAATTTACAGGCCCTAGTGCCATGGAAAACGTTCCAAAGTTCAAATATGCACTCGTGGATTCCTCACCAAGCAAAATCGGCTAAAACGAAAATCAGAGCACAAGCGCTCATATGGTTAAAGTCCTAGCAAGTTAATGGGTAGATCACCATCCATCCACGACTGACCCACCCCCAACGACATTTCGGGGGGGTAACCTGCGTAGGTGATAGGTGGCTGCTACCACCAAGAGTTGTCAAGTCAGCCAGGCGGGCCCGCTGATCCAACATCCTAGATTAATTCTGAGGGTTAATCGATAGATCGACGTCCCACCCTCCTACCCACTGGAGGATGGTGGGGACCAACCGCCACAATGATTAGTCTGCTGGCGCAATTCAAGCGAGTGGGAAATTAAAAAAAAAATGGTAACAACTCTGCCCTCTTCCTGCTCTCGTCCACTTGTCACTCGTTACTGCCCAATCCCCTTCCTCCATGCATTCTCCCATGACGTCATGTTAAGTTATGGTATGTTTTATGCTTGTAACAGTTTACTTCTTTTTCTTATTATATTCCACAGATTAGCAATCTCATATATATAAATTAAAGTGAAGATAGAACATTAAACGATCGACATAAAACAAGCCAAGACAAGAGACACAAGATGTGGCGGCTAGCCAGGGACAAACCCCACAATGTGTGGGGAAACCCTTTGATAAAGTATTCTTTTATCTTCAATAATTCAGCAGAGAGAAATAGTACAATGAATCTGATTCATATCAGCGGTAGCAAACCCTAGATCAGCAGCATTAGCATTAGCGGCTTCATTATCAAACTAGGGCAGACGATATCTCACAAACCGACCGTCGGATTGACTTCATTCCACCACCAAAAATTTCGGCTTCCAGAGGAGGTTCAGATGAATCTACAACGCAGTTCCAAAGAGGAGATATTCTAGGCCTCGCAAGTCAATCTTTATTTCTACAGTTGTAGTGTCAGTTTCAGCAGATTCCGGCTTCAAACTAGGGCAGTCGATATCTTGCAAATCGTTCATCGGATTGAATTCATTCCACCACCAAAAGTTGCGGCTTTCACAGGAGGTTCAGATGAACCTACAACGTAGTTCCAAAGAGGAGATCTTCTAGGCCTCGCAAGTCAATCTTTACTTCTGCAGTTGCAGCTTCAGTTTCAACATTTTCCGGCTTCAAACTAGGACAGTCGGTATCTTGCAAACCATTCATCGGATTGACTTCATTCCACCACCAAAAGTTGCGGCTTTCAGAGGAGGTTCAGATGAACCTACAACGCAGTTCCATAGAGGAGATCTTCTAGGCCTCGTAAGTCAATCTTTACTTCTGCAGTTGCAACTTCAAATTCAGTAGCTTCTGGCTTCACATGTGTGAGAGAGAGAGACCCATTTCAGTGCAGTAGAGAAGAGACTCATATCTGCGCAGTAGAGAGAGAGAGATGTGATGAGATGA
>APFE030057224.1:3549-28957 GCA_000404065.3 Pinus taeda
AGACAAAAATGTTTTAAGACGAAAGTATTTTAAGACAAAAACAGTTTGAGACAAAATATTTTAAGACAAAACTTTATATTTAAGACAAAAACATATTGAGACAAAATTATTTTAAGACAAAACTTTATATATAAGACAAAAATAGTTTGAGTCAAAAATATTTTAAGAGAAAACTTTAAATCTAAGACGTTGGCCACTTAAGACAAAACTCATTTAAGACAATTAACGATTAAGAAAAAAACATATCAGTTAAGACACTGTTATCTAAAACCTGCGAAATTAACTTTGACAGTAAACCCTAAGTCCGCCAACTTGTAGGCTACTACTGTCTCGCTCATATAACGAGGTTGTTATTTCACTTACCATTCACATTATCTTATATCAAGACAATGATTTGATGGGCTCTTCGTTTTGTGCGGGTAGTCGACTGTGAAGAACGTGACAACTTTTCCTAGAAAGATTTCCTGGACATCAATTCCACTATGTCCATTCAATCTCTACTGATACGATTAGAGACAACTTGTCTGTCATTGTATTTAGCCAGTAAGTCACTTTGGTGCTTAGTATTTAAGAGCAGTTGACAAACTAACTAAACTTTGGACTCCTCCCAGTTATTTTATGAAGCCTTAAGTTTGAATTCCTTAATATGCATCCCCTCAGACTTTGGATCTAGCTTAGGGTAATCAACTACAAGAAATATTTCAATATGGTTGGCTTACAATTAGGTGGAGAGTTGAAGTCGTTCCTTTATTTTCCAGTCATCGTTAAACACACAGATAAGTTTACATTGCTTATGTGTATTTCCTTATGGAGTGTGATGAATCTTGTTACACCATGAATGGTTCAAGATCTTGCGTGTAAATGTAAATGAATGTCTAAGTTTTGATGCTCATTGTATGTTCATGATTATAATGGTTTCATGCATGTATATGAATTTTAAAGTGTGCATAGAATATGATATTCATTATTATGTGTATGGCGAATGTGAAATTATGTGGTCATATTCTGTTAGTTGATTTCCAAATTATGGGTATACCTAGTTTAACCAATCCCTACGCTATTTATTCTATCAAAACTAAGAATTTATGTATCATGAATTGGACCATGAGTCTCCTTGAAACTAGAGGAGAGTGGGCACACAAAAATTGTAGTTTTTCTTTATGAACCTAGCTTAGGTTTCTTTTTAGTCCATATACTTTATTTTTTTGAGGTCAAGAGGAAGTGGGAGAACATGACTTTGTTGACATGCTAGCAGGTCTAACACCAAGCAGCACTCGTGAAACCACACCCTAGTGGAACCATTTTGTCTGTATAGACACCAACCATAATCCATCAACCCCAGTGAGAAAATCTGAGGTAAGGGTAGGGTCTATACACTTGGCCAAACGTTGTTTTATTTTGGGTGAGAATCCTAGAGGCCAAGAGTGTGGTCCAGGAATAACTGGGAGTGTTGGTAACATTTTTAAACTCTCGTCGCTAAGGTATTTGTACCCTACAACACCCTAAGAAAGTAAAAATTAATATAAATTTGCTACTACTAATGTATTCGAGTTGAAAATAAGAGATTACAAATTTCCTCTACTATTATGTGAAATGGAAATCATAATCTAGAAACACATGCAACCAGCAAAACAACATAAGAACACAATTATTTATAGGGAAACCCAATATGAAAAAACCATTCCAATTATTTTCATTAATCATATGAGAATGAGAAACTATTACAATGTCTTGCTTCAAACCTAAAACACACCCTACACTTTAAACCTTTTCTCCTACTAACTGTCCTGCTTTGGCCAACACTTGGTCAATTCAAGGCCCTATCTTTCTCCTATTTCCTTGCACGATTCCTGAGGAAATTATCTCCTAAATAATAGGGTAATTCACTATTCCCTTGTGCAGATCCAAAGTAATTGATCGCTTGCCTCAATGCCCAGCATGTACACTCAATTAGTATACAATTAATAATTAAAATGTGCCTTTTCCTCCACTTTAGTTTTGAAATTAAAATTCCATGCATGTATAGGTTATTTTTAGTTGATTTACTATTTTAATTGAGATATCTTTGAGTTAACAAGAATTCTACTACTTAACTGACCTTAAACTGACTCAAATAGTTGCTTGAACTCAGTTAATTGAGTCAAACAGAAAATAACTTAATTTGTTTGCTAAAATTGAGCAACACTACATGCACAACTCTACGTCTAGCATATAACTAGAATTTATTGAGTAAACAAGTAGACAAGTCCAAGTCAGACAAGTTAACTGCTATCCAAGTCATCTTGCTGATTTAAAAATCAAATTACTAAATTTGACTAAGGAACAAATCAAATTTAGCCTTTCTTGCTACATTTTCTGATGCTCCCTCTTACCAAGAAAGGGATTTTGAACCACCCATATTCTGAACTCGTGGAATTTGAATTTCCCTCTAGAAAATTCCTTTTTCAATATATCTACATCCTTATTCTTAGTTGGAATGTACTGTAGCATAATAATTCTCCTTTGCACAAAATTCTGCAAGTGATGGTATCTGATATCAATCTATTTGGACCTGTCATGAAATATTGGAATCTCAAAGAGTTTGATACAATTCTGGTTATCACAATAAATAATTTTCGAATCCATCTACTAACTGAAAAGACCCACAAGTATTTTCCTCATCCATATGGCCTCACATGCTTCTTGACTTGTAGCTATGTATTCAACCTCTATTGAGTTTAGTGCCACATACCTTTGTTTCCTACTATGCCAAGAAATAGCTGCACACCCAACACTAAAGATACCACCCGAATTGCTTTTCTTTTCTGATGGACTCCCAACCCAATCTGCATTAGTGAAACATGCAACTTCACTCCCTTTGTCCTCCTGTACCATACCCCATACTTAGTTGTGACTCTGAGGTATCTAAACACATGCTTTGTTTCCTTCTAATAAAGCTTGGTAGACTTCACCATGGCTTGACTCAATTGATTAGTTGCATAATGTATGTGGGGCCTTGTGTTCACCAAATACATTAAGCATCCCACAAGCTATCTGTAGATGGTACCATCTACTAACTCTCCTGAGGAAGCACTCTACTTCCTCCAGTTTGTAGCTAGAGGTGTGTCCATAGGCTTGCAGTTCTCCATGTAAAATCTCTAAAGTTTTCGAAGGCGTACTCCCCTTAACTCACAAACATCTAACCATCACCCTACCATACTTCTAGCACAAGGAAATAATGTATCAATCCCATGTCTTTCATCTTAAGTTATCTTCCAAGGTCCTCCTTGCAAGGCTAAATCAACTTCTCATCTCCTCCAAGTATCAAGTCATCAACATGCAATACCAATACAAGCAACTTTCCATATACCACAATGTGATAGAGGTTGGCATCTGCTTCACTTTTATTGAATCCCGATCCACTGAGATATGTATAAATTCGAGTGTACCATGTCCAGGGTGCTTGTTTCTGACCATAAAAGGATATTTTGAGACTACACACATTTCCGAGTCATATGTCTCAAATCCCTCGACTACTCTATGTAAATTTCTACCTCAACAACACCATTGAGAAAGGTGGTCTTCACATCAGTCTGGTGGATCTTCCACCCCATCTGTGTAGCTAATGCTAGAATGGTTATGATTGAGGGATATCTTTCCACTGGCGCAAATGTTTCCTCATAGTCCACTTCCTTTACCTAAGAGAAGCCTTTGGCCACAAATCTAGCCTTGTACTTCTTGATGCTCCCATCAGTTGCATGTTTCACTTTGTAGATCCATCTAGAACCAACTATTGACTTTTTCTCTGGCATCAAAACCACCTCCCATACACTATTCTTCATGATGGAGTCATACTCATCCACCATGCCATCAACCCACACTATTTGAGAAACTGCTTCCTCAAATGAAGAAGGCTCTGAGTCAATGAGCTTTGCAATGAGAGCCATATACCCAATGTACCTATCTCGTGACCTCCTCTTCTTATGCTTAGACGAAGGAGCTCCCACATGCTAATGTGAATCATGTATTGATCTGAACTTAAACAATAATGCAACAAATTATAAATATAACCATACACATAGATATGCAGCAGAAATAACACTTCATTTCATTAATATCATAATTCTAAAATATGCTTACAAAACAAATGGCAATAAACTAGCTTAGGCGATGTTAGCTTATATCTGAGAAGATATGTGGCATATACATGCCTCTGAACTATGTGACAATGAGACTAAAGGGCCTATTTATTATTGAATAACAAGGGAAAACACTAAACAAACAAAACCCTAACCGTAAAATATGGAGCACCAAGATTTTGTGGGCCTCGTTGGGGTTAGTTGGGCAACCAACTTCCTGAGGTCGTAAATTGATCATATTATCTCTATTTGGTGTGTACGATACCTTGTTGGAAATGTCTTGCTAAGTAATACCTCAAAAAAATGTTGTTTAGGGGGTCAAAACTACTCCAAATGTTCAAAACCTGAAAAACTACTAAAAATAGTAAATGTTGCAACAAAAAAGGAAATAGATAAAATCAACTATAGGTTTAGGTGGAATAGGAAGGTGGCCACCAATATCCACCTGGATCATGTACCAATGTATCAAATTCTTTGGTTCTCTTCCTCTCCTCTATTGAAGATTATGGTTGAGTAGGTGCCTTCACTCAACCTCTTCTCTACTCCTCTGCATGTGGCTGCTCCAAAAATTCCTAAAGTTATGCATGAGGCTCCTACTTAGGAAATATAAGCTCCTCCTATGGTGGGATACTCAACTCTCACTCTAGAGAGCATCTCATATCTTTCTCCTCATCAAATTTGACATCTCTCCTCATTATTGTCACCCTGGGTGATGAGAAATACACCCTATATTTTTAAAGTATACATATTTCAAATTTTGTTAAATTTATACGTTTAAAAACATAACAACTACATATCATCATACAATAAAAAAACATGGGAAGTATACTTTTTACTTAATTTGCATAGGGTGCAATGTATTGCATTTGGGTAACAAAGATCATATTGGGAAAAATATCCTTTGGATGTATAACTTTATACAGGGAATAAACACTCTTCTTTAAAGGGTATTGGTCATTGCATTAATTCAAATACATAATTTTTCAATATACTTAAAGCAAAATATGATCTCTCAAAAATGTTTCTTATATCTATAAGACATAGATTAAGTTCAAATAGCAAATGAAGTGATAAATGAAGGAAAATGGGTAGTAATTAGAAATTTAAAGCTATTATTAGGGATAGAGACCATAATGATACTAATGATTTGGAATTTAGAACATTATCAACCCATTTTTAGAAATGTCGTGGATTTAGGTGGCATAAAATTGTTTCCTAAGTTTTCTCTTTATGGAGTAAACAATTTATGTTTCATGAAAATATGAAGTACATATTATGACCTAGTGATATAGACTTATATGTCATTGGGAATTGTAGCCCTAACCTGTAATGTCCACCTTTTTAAAAGATAGGAGGACATGTTTCCTCTTGTTTATATAAAAAACAAAACCTAAAAATTGGGCTACGTAGGCCAATGACACACTAAGAATTACAAACGAATATTATGAAGTAATAAGACAAAAAGAGTTTGGTAAGGGAAATTTTTATTTTTTAGATATGGTCCAAATTATTATTTGAGGGGAGAGTCTTCAAAGGGCTTCCATGAGGATGAGATTTTCAAATATGATGACAGAATTACATGATTATCTAATTTATCTGTAATTTTATTTCCAGTTCTTCTAATGTAGGTTGGGATGATCATCAAAATGGAAAGAAGGATAAATTATACTCATATGAGTAGGATTTCATGTATCAAAATACAAGTCATTATTCTAATTTACGTGAATTCTATGATTCTTTTGATTATGCTTATAACAAGTTGAGAATCTCCTACCCCATAAGTTTAGTATGGCCTTGAGTCTAGGTAATCAGTAGTACATCTTGCAAGGCTTTCAATTTTACTATTTTATTACTATTATATCCCACAAAACATATAGAAATGTAGTATGGGATCCCAAATTATCCATGAAGATATGCCCATATCCCACCTTACCTGGCGTACCTTTTCAAGCACCATAAAAAATTGATCTTTAGAAAATTAAGGGGAGGAGGGAATGGAAATTGTAGCAGAGAAGAGAAGGGTGGAATATTAATTCCTAGAATAGATAACTAGCTATGAAGTTGCAAGACCTCCTCACATAAGGCATGATAGTATTTATCTATTGAGGTCTACATGAAAATTGATTCCTTTACATTGTTTTGACCTATGATCCAATGAAAGTTGTGAAGGAGGGAGGGATTCTTGAATATGCAATAATTCCTCTGTTTCCAAATATATGCAAGAGGACACTTATAAGGGTATTGCAAATCAGGTTCAAGTTAGGATTGTTAAAAGGACGAGCCCTCCAATTGTTAGCAATGTAAGGGAGACTAGATAGATCAAGATTTTATCTCTTCAAGCTAGCTTGTAGATTTCTCAATAGATGATTACAATAGGGAGAAATCTCGTAGAAGTGCTCCACATTTCAGCTTCATCAAGGCACAAAGAATAGCAAGATATGTCCCTACGATTTCATTTCTAAATTTTATTCCAAGTTAGGGCTTTCCATTTAACTAGGGGCCATAGGAAGATGGAAATTTTCAGCCATAGATTTCGCTCATAGATGCTACTCAAAATGAAATATTTAAGAAATTCTTTGAATCATAGTTCCAAGATATAGGCCTTACGGATGGAAGGGAATCCATCTCGTTGGTAACCCCATTCTAGTTATCTACTACATTGGATATCAAGATGATTCTTTACTATAGCTTCCACCAAAAGTTTGACCAAGCCTTTTGAACCGTGACTTTATTCCATCCTTCACAACCATGCACGCAAGTGCAACAACTACAACTCAAACTTTTGTCATTGGATGTTAAAGAAAAGGTTTTCATTGAATTGTTCAAGCAGTTCTAAGGCAATTTTTCAAAAAAATTATAATTGTAAACAGTTTCATGCGCCACTTTAATACTAATAATGTCTCTCAATTTGTAGTGTTATTTCAGTCAACTACTTCTCACCTTATCCATCTGTGTCCCCATGATGCCACTAGTTTCCACTATTACTAAGTCACAAGGAATACACTTATGCACGTACCGTCACTATCCTACTCATAATAGGCACCAAGTGTGGGGTTGAGCATGAAAAGATAGCCAAATAGTCTAAGTATGAAAGGGAAACTACCTTCTTTAGGAAGAAGAGTTCAAAATTGTAGACGATGTGAGGTTGTGGTTTTGATTCTCATTGAAAGAAATTCAAGATCACCATTGTGGAGTCAAAAAGGGAATGGAAAATATGTTCTTCTTGCTTACGTGACGGTGAAGATAACATATTTTTTTATGCCATTATGAAATAGGTTCATCGAGCTGAGCATCATTTGGTGGATGGTTAGGATCAACATACTTATTATTTTAAGGTATTACATCAAGTTGGTCTAGTTTCAAATTGAAAGACGTTTTTGCAATAGCATTTTCTTTTTTACTATAGGAAGCATTGAAATTAATCTTGTAAGTAATGAATTGATAAAGTTGTTGGAGGAAAATAAAATTAGCCTCGAGGACATGCCTGTTAGCAGGAAGAAAAATAAATAAATAAATAATAAATAATATACTATATAGTACTATATAATATATATTTATAATAATATATATATTTATAAGTAATTATATATATATATACAAAAAGAAAAGTTACAACAAACTTCAAAGGAAGATATGCAAAACTAGGGAAGGGGACAGATGATGAAGTATTTGGCAATCCAGGGTTTTCATCGCAATCCAAGGAAAAAGAGTAGAAATGTGAAGAGGGGTTAAATGTGATAGAGAATTTTTTCATTAGTTATTAGGAAAGAGCTGTGAGTGATAATGAGCTAAAAGGTTTTGGTTAAAATTAGTGCAATGTGAGCGCAAAAACTAATATTTCCAACTATTTATGCTAAAAGAAAATGGCATATTGAGCAAAACAAAAATCCTCAAGAGAAAATGACAAAATTATATTCGCAAGAGGGTTTTATAATTTCACCTTTGGAATTAGAGTTATAAGAGCATGGAATGGAATGGTAAGAGGGTTACAATTTCTCTTCTTTCTGATGAGAATGATCAGGGAATGGATTGGCAGGAGGACAAGAACAAGGTTGTCCATGCCCAGTGTCAGCCCATGGTTGTTGATGTGCTTCTTAGATACCTTCGTTGGTAGGCGATAGAGAAATTAGCAAGGAAGGGTTGTGAGATGCATCCTCGAGGTTAACCGATGGATTTCCAATCCAGGAGGCACTACTCTACAACCCGGTCTGTGACAATCAATAAGTGTAGATATGGATTCGTTTGTATTGATTTTTCTTTTGATTCCTATTAAGTCAAGCTGCATTTTTTTAATGCAGAATGTACTTCCTTCCATCAGTGAACCTTCTCTTAACCATAGCTCTCATGGGGGGACAGTGTTAGGGAACACCCTCCAGGCAAAGGGAGGTAAGGAGGAGGAAGCTCAGTTTTCACACAATCTATGTAATGTGTCCAACGAGACCACAAATCCTATGCTCATGGAAAGGTTAATTAAGTTTGGGACAATCAACAATATAGCGGTGCACTTGGAACAAAACCACGATTTTGTGTATTTCAAGTACATTGAGCATGCCAAAGTGACCAAGGATGGTTTGCAGGGTTTGCAGGGCTTGGCCAAGGGAGGTAGCTCTCTCATATTCGAATTTGCATAGACGGTAATGCTTTTTCATTTCATTTCTCTTTGTTTGTTCCTATAGTATAATTTTTTTGTTAATTGTCCATAAACCCTTAGCTTGGCTCGATATGATATTTTTGATCATTTTTTTTCAAACCCTTGATTATCCAAAATATTTAATCTAAACACACTATTTCCCAAGGGATTTTATCAAATTTCTGTTAAATCTTTGTCTATTTAATGTATATGTGTTAATATCTTTCAATTTCTTGTTTGGATAAGAAAATCTACCAGGTTTCTAGGCTTCGTTGTCAAGTTCAATGTGTTTGTTGCAGATACTAGGTTATGTGTGTGAGACAGTTTGATAATTGACCTCCTTGTATTTTGCCACAGATTATTTTCTGCAACTTTGTTTTTTCCTCTGAAATGTTATCTTTTCACACTTCGCACTAAGGTTTTTCTTAGCATCAATGAATCCATTTGTGAGTTGGGTGGTGTGTAAATATCGATGATTTTCTTTACCAAATTCTGATGAGGGTGGCTAGAAAATTTGAGTTTCGATTTTTTCATAGACGTTGTCAATATTGAACAACCACCGATAAATTTTGGCTTAGTACTACTTTATTCTGACAATTGTTTGGACAAGCTTCAAGCATAAGTAGATTAATCATAAATGTTGCAATTAGTCTTGATATAAGAGAGTTTATTCTAAAATTTTATAAGGCTTGTCCAGTTTTGTGACTAGTCTTTTGATTTTAATGAAACAAAGGTTGAAAAATCTAATGAAATTGGCTTGATTCAGGGTTTTTAGAGGCTATGGATGGATTCAATGACATCCAAACCCCTTGTGACAATCACCCGGACCTAGGTGAAAACAAATCCCATCATCCGCAGATAAGCTCAGGAAAATTGTGTCTAAACCCTAAGTGTTGATAATATATCATTGCCCTTGTTCCTTGTTCAGGCTTGACCTCTTATTTTATCCCCTACTAAGAAGAGATAGATTATTTTGGGGAATAAGGTCATCCTACCAACATGAAAAGTCACAGCTATAGGATTTTAGCACGTTTATTGGCATATTTATATTTTGCATTGCAAAAACTTGTATTAAAGAAAATCAAATTTTAGTGGGATGTTTTAGTATTTTTTGAACATCATAAGCAAAAGATAATAAGCCATTAAAGAGACAATTTATAGTTAGTTCCCAATTTCTAAAATTCTCACTTGAATTTGTTTAGCTCGTTCAGCAAAAAATTGTTGAGCAAATTTTAGTTATCAGTTTCATTTTAGATCTGCTGTATTTTATTGTGTTGAGATGATTACACATTCTTTTCTAACTTTTGATAACATAATTTTGATCTCTATTTCACCCTTTTATGTAAACTTCCAGTCTTCACATTCTTATTTTCCTTTGTGAAATTGTGTTCTTCTTGTTAGGCTTGAAAATGTAATTTTGATCTCTATTTCACCCTTTTTGTGTAAACTGCCAGTCTTCACATTCTTCTTTTCCTTTGTGAAATTTTGTTCTTCTTGTTAGGATACTTCACATCTCTTGTAAACTCTCCTAAATTGATGGATTTTTTCTTCTTGTGGCTAGGAAACTGGTATTTTTTTGTGTGCTTTTTTCATTACTTTGTATGTCAAATTTGGTTGTCTCGACTTTCAACTCTCCCTGCTTTTGCCTCTTTGCTTCAAGGTAGCAGGCTAATAAAAAGACCGTATTTTTCTATCATGTAGCATTTGGAGTTTTGTGTGGTGACTCTTGCATGGTTATGATGGTGCTCACTCCATGTAAGAAAAAATGTCTGCCTCACCTATTGGAAATAAAATATTTTAGCATGACCCCACAGAGTGTCAAATACTAGTCACCAAGGTATTAAAACTCTTATGATTCTTAGGAATACCTCTCATGAAACCCCATGGATTTGGCTTCCAAGAAGAAACCTTCTCACAGGTACTAGATGCTTATTTGAACATTGTGTGGTTTGTATTTGGCTGGCCCTTGGAGGGAATATCTTGACTTTTAACCTAATTGTCTTTTTGGTTTGGAGTTTACAGATTTTTTATTTGCAAAATTTATGTTTAAAGGTTTTCCAATCTGATGGCCATGTTATGGTTAATATGTTTGGAATGTGAATTCTGCAACACAACCTTAGATGGTTGTTGGTCTACAGCATGCCTTATTCCACCACAATTTTCCTGGACTCGCATGAACCCACCAAGTCTCACCTTTCCCGATTTCATTATTTCTTTTTATTGACTGTAAATATTTATAATTTATTAATTTACCCTTTTCAGAACTAATTCATTTGACAAAATGAAATGGTTCCAAATGCCAAAAAACAATTAGGAAATAAATTGATATTTAATTTCACTAAGATCTTGCCTTAGAACCTGAAAAGCATTCAAATCAGAGAGAAGAAATAGGACCTACATAGTGTAACAGAATTCCACTTCAATAGAGTGTTTTTTTAGGCTGGTGAATCTTACTGATACTTAAAATGGAAACTATAAAATGTTATGCCAAAATATTCAAGTTTCTAAGGATTTTATATATAGTTTCTATAACATTTTGGCAATTATTTAAGAAATAGAAATTTATGCTAGAGAGTCTGGGTGAACCATTTTTGTTAAAAAATGGACACTTGCAAATCAATTTTTGGGAAGAAAATAAAATTACCAAGAATCCTAAAATGTTCCATGTGTTGTAGGAATGTGAATCTGTATTTTTTAATGTTGTTTAGATTGATAAAAACTATTATTGGGAAAGTTGCAGATGTAACATTTTCTGTGAAAGATTTTTTTTTTGGTTGAAAGTGGAAAAAATTACATTATATTTTTAATGGTTTCCTCTCTTGCAGGCATGTGCTAATGAGGAAAACACAACAAGACCATTGTTACTAGTGACATCATCAGTTGACAATATGGTGTTGAAAAAAGCCAATCCATGTAGATACTGACCTGAAAGTTATTGGTGTTGTTGCTTGGGTAGGCCACTCATCACTTGAGATTCAAATGATGATATCTCAACCACCTGAAGGTATTTATATCATAATAGCTTACACTTTTGTGTTCCTGTTGACACTAAATCTAAATAAAATCTATACCGAATCCATTTTGTAAAATCAGGTAGAATTCATTATATATCATGGTGTCTAGGTTGCCTTCTTGACCTAGAAATTCACTTCTCTAGGAGTAATGATAGTCAAACGTAAGTCAAAGCTAATATGATGAGGATGTCTCAGAAAGGTGTTATAGTTATAAGCCAAATAAGAGATAATAACACTTCTAAAACAACTAAAAACAAATAGAAAGTGGAGCAGATTGATAACTTTCAAAGCTAAATTGTATCAATGGTGAGGAGATGCTTTGTAAAGATCTCATAACCGTTAGTAATTTCTAATTTTTTTTACTTATCTAGGTATTGTTAATAAATAATGGAGGACAATTAAAGCTGACAACCATGAAAATGGAGGTATAAATTGGATCTAATTGAATTCCTATTCCAACTCAAACAAGGAAATCTAGTGAATGAACCCTTGGCAAAGAATTAGAGTTAGATTTGTGCTATAATTGAGTTCATAATTTGTTCTCTCACTAGACAGTGCAAGTCTGGGCATGGTAGAGTAAAAAAAAAATTGTTGCAGAATCGATCTTGTAGTGTCAGAGTAATACAGCTACAGAAGTTGCACCTACACACAAAGTTAGTGAAAGTTGTGGAACGACTGTCAAAAACATTAAAGCATTGTAGACAAACAGAAAACAAGATAGGAGAATGAACAAAAATCAAACTTCATCCAAACAACAGGGCTGAATCTGCATGTTACATCTTGGACTAGAGGTCTTAGTCTCCCTCATACATGTACATTGCAACCCATGATTTCTTTCGCTGCAATTTGGTCCTGAACTCCTTGATGTCAAATTGGACACAGATCACATAGCTTATCTTTCTACAGTATCACGAGTTGAACTCTCTTTCTGCACAAGGATTTTTTGGGGCTCCATTTTAAACATTAATAGAATTTATATGCTCTTGATTTTGTAGGTCAAACATGTTGCTGTTTCATTACCAAAGAGGTTTGGTGAGCGTAAGTGCGCTATAAGATATTCTGAATTTTGCATTATGAATGTCAAATGAGAATAGTTATTTGGACATTTTCTTTTTAAATTTGAAGTTTCTATAATCTCTCACAGGAAAACTAAGTTTGCAAAGCCTGCATTTATGGTTTTATATATTCTCTGATATGTGGCAAAATTTCTTTCAATTTTTCAAATATAGATTAAAATCTTTCTGACTTGTTTTCTTGGATGGTCATTAGTAGAAACGCTCCTATCTTGACATCATCTCTTGCAAGTACCCATTTATTTACAAATTCTAGTCTTATGAATATAGATTAAAAAGAAGCATGGGCTTGCAACACCCAAACACCAAAAATCCATGCACCTTTCTTTGGACCTCGTGAACCCTTACGTGCCCCCACACATGGCTCACATGGTAAATTAGGGGATTTGAATCTTGAACATCAAATTCTCACGATGACTTCATATCACAGCAATCACCAATCAAGCTATAACCTTGGCAGTGAAGATTCCAATTTTTTCACTACTCTCGTCCACATAAATAAATTTACCAAGAGAATCTCCAATACGCTCCTTTACTTCATCTTCCCAAAGATGTAAGAAGAGGATTGGTAATATATCCATTTTCGGGTTAATCTTAGATATTATGTTTTCAGATTGAAATTCAGAGTCCATGACTTTAAAAAAAGTGAACCCTACTGAAATTTAGTGTCCATTCTCTAGTTTACAACTTTACACTACCTGTCTTCACACTTATAAAAAATATCTACAAAGAAACCTCTGGCACAAAATCTTAACATTACCTCAATTCTCCATTATCCATTCCATCAAGTCATCACTACTCGGCCATAAACTATTGAACATACAAACTAAAACTCTATGGAAGTTTTGGATATTTGATCAATCTTCTCCGAAGACACCTTTAAAGCTGGGGTACTATCCAGGCTCCTCACAATGAAACGGCTAGCATTGTCTAGCTTTTGGGGGCTAAAGGGACCTTAGATTGCTTGATCACCTCTTGGAAAGACCAAGGATTCATTAAAACCCCATTGGAGCTGAATGCTTCTCGTGCAAGTGGCTAGGATTGGCCCTAACCAAGATACTACTATTACATCCCTCATTTTATTTTATGGCTTTGAAGCCACTAAGGCTAACTGGACGATAGTTTTTGCTTGGGAGTTGGACAAACTAGAGATCATATGACTTAAAGTTGCAAGTGGAGAAATTGAGTGAGGAGCATAATCTAGATCCTTCTCTATCTATTGTCCACAACTACCAAAGGAGTTGAATTGTGCTTGGGAGCCCCTTGTGCTGAGACAACAAAGGCTATTTTTTTAGCCATCCAACTACATTTCTTATTGCGTTAAATGATGGCCATGATTAATTACTGTGCAAAAATGGATTGTTTTTCCCAATATGATTTGAAATGCCACAGTCTTATCCAATATTTTATAAGTTGTTCATTGGATCTGGTTTTTCTTCATTCATAAATTAAGATTGTTATAGTCAGATTTATTATTTCTAATATGTTACAAGTTAAAAACCCATCGTAATTAACATCTCTTGGACCTGAGGATGAGCCACACTTGATGGATTGAAACGTCGACCATAAAAAGTTCAATTTGAGGAATCCAGAAATGCTAGAACAGAATCTATCAAATAACGAAGTTGTATAAAAAATTTGATGTTTTGTGGGAATCGGCCTCTCCCCTATTTCTGGTCTCTATCAAAATTATTTCATAGATATTTTCAAGCTATAACAAAACCAATTTATAAGGTCGGAAAATAGGATTTCACCCCTGATCAATTCTAAGTTTCGTAACTTGGGTTACAGTTCTATAGGCAAACCCTTCTCTCGAAACTCACAGAGCATTCAAACAATAGTTTCCTAGGTACTTCTACCCCTCTCAAAATGGTGCTGGTACTTGTTGTACTTGCATCTTGATGACATCCTCCTTTGCAAAATAAATTTGTTGTACCCCTATAGCCATAGTTCAAAATATCTTAATCCTTATTTTACTGTACCCACATCTTACCGTACCCATGCATCATAGGTTGAAACAAAAAAGCTTATCCATAAATTATGTATTCTCTCACGAACGTATTTTTAAAAGTGCAACAAAAATATATATAGGATAATTGAATTCTTCTTCATTGTAGTCCACTTTCAATGGATAAATAATTTAATGAAATTTGCTTATCCATTGAAATCTGTTTACATGTAATAGTTTGATTCATTTGAAAAATTTTAGTTACTTAGAAGCTTATTTGAAGGGACTATGATTTCTACCGCCTTTTGAAGTTCATTGAAATACCTACAAAGAAACCTCTGGCATAAAATCTTAACATTACCTCAATTCTCAACTATCCATTCCATCAAGTCATCAATACTTGGCCACAAACTATTGAACATACAAACTAAACTTCTATGGAAGTTGTGGATATTTTATCAATCATCTTCGAAGACACCTTTAAAGTTGGGGTACTATCGAGGCTCCTCACAATGAAACTGCTATCATTGTCTAACTTTTAGGGGCTAAAGAGACCTTATATTGCTTGATCAGCTCTTGGAAAGGCCAAGGATTCATTAAAACCCCATTGGAGTTGAATGCTTCTTATGCAAGTTGCTAGGACTGGCCCTAACCAAGATACTACTATTACATCCCTCGCTGTCTTTTATGGCTTTGAAGCCACTAAGGCTATCTGGACCATAGTTTTTGCATGGGAGTTGGACAAAATAGAGATCATATGACTTAAAGTTGCATGTGGAGAAATTGAGTGAGGAGAAGAATCTGGATCCTTCTTTATCTGCTGTCCACAACTACCAAAGGAGTTCAATTGTTCTTAGGAGCCCCTTGTGTTGAGACAATACATGCTACTTTTTTAGCCATCCAACTACATTCCTTATTTCTCTAAATAATGGACATGATTAATTACTATGAAAAAATGGATTGTTTTTCCCAATATGATTTGGAATTCCATAGCCTTATCCAATATTTTATAGGTTGTTCATTGGATTTGGTTTTCATCATTCATAGAATAAGATTGTTCTAGTCAGATTTATTATTTCTAATACGTTACAAGTTAAAAACCCATTGTAATTAACATCTCTCGGTCCTCAGGATCAACCACAGCTGATGGCTTGAATCGCCGACCATAAAAAGTTCAATGTGAGTAATCTAGAAATTCTAGAACAAAATCTCTCAAATAACGAATTCGTACCAAAAATTTGATATTTTATGGGAATCGGCCTCTCCCCTATTTTTGGTCTCTATCAAAATGATTTCATAGATATTTGCAAGCTATCACAAAATCAGTTTGCAAGGTCAACAAATTGGTTTTCACCCCTGATCAATTCTAATTTTCATAACCTGGGTTACAGTTCTATACGCAAAGCCTTGTCTCGAAACTCACAGAGCATTCAAACAATAGTTTCTTGAGTACTTCTACCCCTCTAACAATGGTATGGGTACTTGTTGTACTTTCATCCTGATGACCTCCTTCTTTGCAAAATAAATTTGTTGTACCCCTGTACCCATAGTTCAAAATATCTTAAACCTTATTTTACTGTACCCACACCTGAATGTACCCATGCATCATAGGTTGAAACATAAAAGCTTATCCATAAATTACTAATTCGCTCAAGAACAAAGTTTTAAAAGTGAAACAGAAATATATATATAGGATAACTGAATTCTTCTTCATTGAAGTTCACTTTCAATGGATAAATAATTTAATTAAATTTGCTTATCCATTGAAATAGAAATAGGATAATTAAATTTTCTTATCCATTGAAATCTGTTGACATGTAATAGTTTGAGTCATTTGACAAATTTTAGTTACTTAGAAGCTTATTTGAAGGGATTATGATTTCTACTACCTTTCGAAGTTCATTGAAATACCTACAAAGAAACCTCTGGCATAAAATCTTAACATTACCTCAATTCTCCACTACCCATTCCATAAAGTCATCACTACTTGGACACAAACTATTGAACATGCAAACTAAACCTCTATGGAAGTTGTGGATATTTGATAAATCTTCTCTGAAGACACCTTTAAAGCTAGGGTACTATCCAATCTCCTCACAATGAAACTACTAGCATTGTCTAGCTTTTGGGGGGCTAAAGGGACCTTAGATTGCTTGATCACCTCTTGGAGAGACCAAGGATTCATTAAAACCCCATCGGAGCTGAATGCTTCTTATGCAAGTTGCTAGGACTGGCCATAACCAAGATACTACTGTTACATCTCTCACTGTCTTTTGTGGCTTTGAAGCCACTAAGGCTAACTGGATGATAGTTTTTGCATGGGAGTCTGACAAACTAGATATCATGTGACTTAAAGTTGCATATGGAGAAATTGAGTGAGGAGCAGAATTTGGATCCTTCTCTATCTACTGTCCACAACTATCAAAGGAGTTGAATTGTGCTTGGGAGCCCCTCATGCTGAGATAATAGAGGCTACTCTTTTAGCCATCCAACTACATTTCTTATTGGTTTAAATGATGGACATGATTAATTACTATGCAAAAATGGATTGTTTTTCCAAATATGATTTGGAATTCCACAGTATTATCCAATATTTTATAGGTTGTTCATTGGATTTTGTTTCTCATTATTCATAGATTAAGATTGTTCTAGTCATATTTATTATTCCTAATATGTTACAAGTTAAAAACCCATCATAATGAACATCTCTTGGTCCTGAGGATGATACACACTTGATGGCTTGAAACATCGATGATAAAAAGTTCAATGTGAGTAATCTAGAAATGCTAGAACAAAATCTCTAAAATAACGAATTCGTACCAAAACTTTGATTTTTTATTGGAATCAACCTCTCCCCTATTTCTGGTCTCGATCGAAATGATTTCATAGATATTTTCAAGCTATAAAAAAATCATTTTGCAAGGTCAGCAATTAGGTTTTCACCCCTGATCAATTATATGTTTCTTAACCTAGGTTACAGTTCTATAGCCAAATCCTTCTCTCGAAACTCATAGAGCATTCAAAAAACAGTTTCTTGAGTACTTCTACCCCTCTAACAATGGTGCCGGTACTTGTTGTACTTGCATCCTGATGACTTCCTCCTTTGCAAAAGAAATTTGTTGTACCCCTATACCCATAGTTCAAAATATCTTAATCCTTATTTTTCTGTACCCACACCTTAACATACCCATGCATCATAGGTTGAAACGTAAAAGCTTATCCATAAATTACTAATTCACTCAAGAACAAAGTTTCAAAATTGCAACATAAATATATATAGGATAATTGAATTCTTCTTCATTGAAGTTCACTTTCAATGGATAAATAATTTAATTAAATTTGCTTATCCATTGAAATCTTTTTAGATGTAATAGTTTGAGTCATTCGACAAATTTTAGTTACTTAGAAGTTTATTTGAAGGGACTCTGATTTCTACTTCCTTTCGAAGTTCATTGAAATACCTACAAAGAAACCTCTGGCATAAAATCTTAACATTACCTCAATTATCCACTATCCATTCCATCAAGTCCTCACTACTTGGCCACAAACTATTGAACATACAAACTAAACCTCTATGGAAGTTGTGGATATTTGATCAATCTTCTCCGAAGACACCTTTAAAGCTAGCGTACTATCCAGGCTCATCACAATGAAACTGCTAACATTGTCTAGCTTTTGGGGGCTAAAGGGACCTTAGATTGATTGATCACCTCTTGGAAAGACCCAGGATTCATTAAAACCCCATTAGAGCTGAATGCTTCTTGTGAAAGTTGCTAGAAGTGGCCCTAACCAGGATACTACTATTACATTCCTCGTTGTATTTTGTGGCTTTGAAGCTACTAAGGCTAACTAGATGATAGTTTTTTCTTTGGAGTTGGACAAACCAGAGATCATATGGCTTAAAGTTGCATGTGGAGAAATTAAGTGAGGAGTAGAATCTAGATCCTTCTCTATCTGTTGTCCACAGATGCCAAAGGAGTTGAATTGTGCTTGGGAGCCCCTCGTGTTGAGACAATAGAGGCTACTTTTTTAGCCATCCAACTACATTTCTTATTGCTTTAAATGATGGCCATGATTAATTACTGTGCAAAAATGGATTGTTTTTCCCAATATGATTTGGAATGCCACGGTGTTATCCAATATTTTATATCTTGTTCATTGGATCTGGTTTTTCATCATTCATAGATTACGATTGTTCTAGTTAGATTTATTATTTCTAATATGTTACAAGTTTAAAACCCATCGTAATTAACATCTCTCGGTCTTGAGGATGAGCCACACTTGATGGCTTGAAACGTTGACCATAAAAATTTCAATGTGAGTAATCCAGAAATGCTAGAACATAATCTCTCAATTAATGAATTTGTACCAAAACTTTGATGTTTTATGGAAATTGGCCTCTCCCCTATTTCTAGTCTCTATCAAAATTATTTCATAGGTATTTTCAAGCTATAACTAAATCAGTTTGCAAGGTCAACAAATAGGTTTTCACCTCGGATCGATTCTACGTTTCATAACCTAGGTTACAGTTCTATAGCCAAAGCCTTCACTCGAAACTCATAGAGCATTCAAACAACAGTTTCTTGAGTACTTCTACCCCTCTAATAATGGTGCTGGTAATTGTTGTACTTGCATCCTGATGACCTCCTCCTTTGCAAAATAAATTTTTTGTACCCCTGTACCCATAGCTCAAAATATCTTAATCCTTATTTTACCGTACCCACACCTTATCATACCCATGCATCATAGGTTGAAACATAAAATCTTATCCATAAATTACTTATTCTCTCAAGAACAAAGTTTTAAAAGTGCAATAGAAATATATATAGGATACCTAAATTCTTCTTCATTGAAGTTCGCTTTCAATGGATAAATAATTTAATTAAATTTTCTTATCCATTGAAATAGAAATAAGATAATTAAATTTTCTTATCCATTGAAATCTGTTTACACGTAATAGTTTGAGTAATTTGACAAATTTTAGTTACTTAGAAGCTTATTGGAAGGGACAATGATTTCTATTGCCTTTTCAAGTTTATTGAAATACCTTATCTATTGTATCCTTAGTGCTTGGTTCTTTTAATACCCAAAAATATCAGGTGAGTTGAAATAGAAACATGAAACATGTCCCCTTGCACTGTTAAATCTCTGCAGCTTGATGTGGATGAAAAATAGCTCAAACATGCTTTTAAATATCAATATTATAAAACAGTTCTCACTATTATAAAGGTGAAGACATAAATCTTAGGAAATAGGAGTGGCGGGCAAAGTTTGGGGTTCAGAGTGCTACACTTAATCCTAACCAAGAACCCTTCCAATGTGTGAATCTGGGAACATACAATTTCAACGCATTTCTCAATTGACAAGTCTTTGGTATAATGGTTGGTATTACGTGTATGTATTGTTTTTGTTTATGTTTTCATAAAGAAAGGAAAAGTTGTTTATCTCCTTTGAATTGATGCTACCATTATTCAAACTTTTGATGTACATATCATCGATCATCTAATTGTTGAAAATAAGAAAATCAAAATGGCCCACATGCTGAGATAATTGAAAAGAAAATATTCAAAATGAAGAGAACCTAAAAATATACTGTGAGAGGGAGTGGGTGGATTGTCTTGTGTCACAATGGGGGCCTCCAATTAAAAATCCAAGCATATGTACTCATGCCAAGACAATTGTTCCACACACATGTTTTACACAGCAAGAAATTGATCTTAGATGCCTTCCAAGGTGCAAGGGGAGAGTTTTAAACTTAGATAGTAAAAAATTACAAAGAGTCACATTGTTACTTCATATCATTTGGGTTGATGCCCTTTCATTAAGCCTAACTAACAGTAACAATGACTCTAAGTCAAATAACCAATAATTAACTCCACCCTTAATTTTGGAAAAAGTGAAGTTGAGAGTATATAAACCATGCAAAGGCCTAAATAATTAATTAGTTAGGGTGAATATATTTCTCAAATACATGCTATAGTGGCATAAACTCCCTTTAGTACATTGAAAGAGTTGAGAACCTACATGAAGATGTGGAAAGTGTAATATTCTAAGGGAATTTTCTTGCCTTAGTGTTTCTATGTTGGCTAGGGTTCCCAAAATATCAAAAGTTTATATAACAGTAGTGCACATTTATTCATTCATTCAACAGTAGGTATGCAATTGATTTCTCTATCATGTACTTTATTGTCAGAATTTTCTGTATCGTATTTTGAGAGGCAGACTATTTTTCCAATTTGCATACAAGGAATTAAGTTTTGTCAACTCTATTTCCAAATTTCCACAGGATGATGGTTTATCTTTAGATGGTGACAAATTCCATTGGGTGGTTGGAATTATGGTTTCAGTTAGTTTTGTGAAGTTGTTCCTTGTAATGTATTGTCGAAGTTTTACTAATAAGATTGTGAAGGCATATGCACAAGATCATTTCGTTGATGTGATCACCAATATAATTGGTCTAATTGCTTCTATTCTTAAAAGTACTCTATAATTGTGGATAGATCCTGCTGGAGCAATTGTGGTAAGGATTTCTTTGATCTTTTCCTTTATAGTTCATAGTTTGCAACTTTTCACAAGTTATGCCTATCTATTTTGTTGAGTGTGCGCCATGGTTTCTTGGCATTGGCTATTGAAGAGTAGTTTGTCTTCCGTTATGTCATCCTCACCTTTTATAATCAACGTCCACTTTTTTAATAAGAAACTTGCTGTTTTTTTTTCATTATCATGATATATCTTTGAATTTAGGTGAACGTAGATGACATTTTTAGCACATGTTCTCGGTCATCAGTTCTCTCTTCACTATCATAAACAATGGATGGAGTGGAACTCCCAAGCCATAGAGGGCCCTGAATAATTCTAGAGCTAGGAGGGAGCCATGAATCTATCCATCTTAAATTCAAAGGAAAAACATATTCCAGGTCTATTAACTTTTAAGTAGGGAGAATTGATTGCAAAGTTGAAAGGTAATTTATCCACTCCATTTCATTTCTTTTTCTTTGATAACGACTCAATCGCAGGTTGTGGCTTCAAGAATCATAATTCTGTTTGTTTTACGTTTGGAAATCAAGATATTTTGTTATAGAATTTTATATGGATGCATATACACAATAATAGACACATACATGTGTGGAGAATAAGATGCAGAAAAAGAAGTCTTAACATGGAATGAAATCCCAACAGAGGGATATGCCACTGTAGCAAGATACCATGTATACATGAACATTTAACTGTATACTAATATAAGATTTTGAAATTTTTTGCTAGAGATATAATTTGTCTCTCTTTGCACCTTTTGGGGCAATTTCTAGTTTTAGTAAATTAAAAATATGGTTTGCATGATTATAGTTTTTATAAAGATTATAGATCATGTATCCAATTTTTTTTTTTTTGATAAATTGGTGGTTAAATCAATGACTATAAATGTAGTTTTCAGGATTGCAATAACTCTTCACGTAATTCTTTAAAGTGTGCTAGCTCAATGAAAGAGCGCCTGCCTTGCAAGCAGGAGGTTGGTGGTTCGATTCCATTGTGCGCTAATATGAATTAATCAACGATTTTGTAGCTTATTTTTAATTAATTTTTTTTATATCGATTTATTTCAATGGTGATATATTTCTGGACTCATTGTTTTATATTGTCTTTAGAGAGACAAAAGTGATCTTTAAATAAAAAAATTATTGTCTCTAGAGAGACAATAGCTAGTATTAAAGACATATTGTCTCTAATCTAAGTGTTGTCTCTAAAGAGACAAAAATGAAATTGTCTCAAGAGAGACAAAAATGAAATTGTCTCCTAAGAGACAATAATGCTTGTTTTATATATTGTATTTATAGAGACAATTTTTTAAGACAATAATCTTTAAGACAATAATTTTTGAGACACTCGCTTAAAGACAATATTTAAGACAATACACAAGTTTTTTTTTGTCTCAAGTTAAGACAATTTACCCAAAAATTGTCTCAAATATTGTCTTAAACCCACCTTTATGTAGTAGTGGAACTTTGGATTCTTGGCGAATTTTATTGCCGAGGTATTGTCAATCATGAGTGGAGTTGATTGTACTTGTTTTAGTTGTAAATCTTCAAGAATTTTCCTAAGCCACACAATTTCTTTTATTGCGTCAACTGTTGCCACATATTCTGCTTCTGTTGTGGAATCTACTGGAACTGATTGTATGCGTGATCTCCAGGAGACAGCTCCTGATCCAAGACTCATAGCATAACTTGAAGTAGATACCCCAGTTTCTTTTTCTCCATCAAAGTCTGAATTAGAGTATCCAATCAAGCTGAAGTTGTCCACCTATTATATTTGATTCCAAAGTCTTGAGTTCCCTTCAAGTACCTTAAAACTCTTTTTGCAGCAGACCAATGTCCTTTACAAGTCTTTTTCATAAATATGGAGAGGATTCCAACAACAAATGAAATGTCTAGTCTGGTAGTAGTTAGGTAGTTGAGACTTCCTACAAGTTGTCTATACTTTGTTGCATCCTCAAATTCTTTTCCTTCAATGGATGTGAGCTTTAAGTTTTGTTCCATTGGTGTAGTAAGAGGATTGCATTCTGTCATGCCAAACCTGTTAAACAGATCTCCAATGTACTTCTTTTGAGAAGGAAATATGGACTTCAGCTGTTGAGTTACTTCAATAACGAGATAGTAATGAACATAGCCAAATCAATCATTTCAAAACCTTTCCTCAATTCCTTCTTTATGGATGCAATGTAGCTTTCATTGTTCCCTGTCATCAAACGATCATCTACATATACCATAAGATATACAACTATTTTGCCAAATTTCTTAACAAATAAAGTTGCATCATCAAGATCATAATGTTTGAAATTGAATTTCAGAAGATGCTTAGTTAGTTTTTCATAGTAGGCTTGCAGTGCTTGTTTGAGGCCATAGAAGGATTTCACAAGCTTTCATACTTTATGTTCATGTCCTTTCACAACAAATCCTTCAAGCTGGGACATAAAAACATTCTCTTTTAGATCTCCATTCAAGAAAGCAGTTTTTTCATCCATTTGATGGACTTTCCAACCGTTCTGAGCTACTAGGCAAAGAGTGTCCAGATGGTAGCCCATTTTGATGTGGGTGAGAAAGTCTCCTCATAATCGGCCCCTTCCTTCTGTGCAAAACCTTTTGACACAAGCCTGGGTTTGTGCTTGTCAAGTGTGCCATCTGCTTTATACTTGTTCTTGTAGACCCACTTGCAACCAATTAGATTGGTTCCTAATGGAGGATCAACCAACTTCCAAGTGCCACTCTTTATGAGGGCATCATACTCCTTTTGCATCGCTTCTTTCCATTCATCATGAGAAGCAGCTTCTTTGAAGGAAGTTGGTTCAAAATCTGTAGACAAATTCAATTCACAATCATAAGAAACATACATATCAACAGGTGAATTAGAGTCATCTACATCACCTCCATTTTGTCGATTTGCATTTCTGGTTCCTGTTTTTCCAATTTCATCAGGATGAACACTTTCAAGTGTCTTTGTCAGCCACTTTGGGGGACCTTTCTGAGATGGTCCAGGCTGCTCTGTTGATTGAGTTGGGAGTGAATCAAGATTGAGTCTCCCAATTCTATCAATTACATCACTTAAAGCATCATCCGTTGTTGGAGTTTCAGTCGGGGGAGAGTATTCTTCAGAAGAAGATTCCACATGTTTATCTAGTATAGGAATCCCCCCTTCAAGATGTGGAATCTGATTTTCAAATTCTTGAAATGATTTCATTTTTGCGAATCTATCCAAGCGATCAAGTTGCCGCTCAACAACATTGTCAGATTTGGATGATTCAAGAAAAATTACATCTCTAGATATAACAAACTTTTTATTTTCTTCATCATAGAGGCGGTATGCTTTGGAGGTGTTTGAATACCCCAGGAAGATACACTTACAACTTCTAGCACCAAGTTTGTTTCTATGTACCTTTAGTATCAAAGCATAACATGTGGAACCAAAAATCCTGAGATGTTTTACCGAAGGAACATGTCCATACCACAATTCATAAGGAGTCTTGTTTCTTATAGCACTAGATGGACATCTATTCTTTATATATGCAGCACATAGGACAGCATCAGCCCAAAACATTATATTTACATTTTTGAAAAAGAGCATGGATCCTACCATATTCAAGATTGTTCTATTCATTCTTTCAGCTACACCATTCTGTTGGGGATTATAAGGCATTGTTGTTTGATGTTTAATCCCATGTTGGCGAAGATAGTGTTCAAATTCATTTGATGTATATTCTTTTCCATTATCAGTGCGAATAGACCCAATATGAGATTGTACATCATTTTCAATCCATTTATGAAAATTCTTGAATGTTAGGAAAGCATCAGATTTGTTCTTCAATAAATTAACCCAACAGATTCTGGTGTAGTCATCAATAAATGTCATGATATATTTATTTCCATTTGCAGAAGAAACAGGCATTAGACCACATAAATCTGAATGAATAAGTTCAAGCTTCCTATGTGCTCTTGAATGTGAGTCATGAAAAGACTGTTTGCTATGCTTTCCTAGAACGCAAGCATCACATTGCTTATGTTTCCTAGGAATTGTAGGCAAACCAGCAACACCATTTTTCTTCAATAAGCGAAGACTGTCATAGTTTAAATGTC
>APFE030057224.1:28977-40525 GCA_000404065.3 Pinus taeda
GCTCCGTTGATTGAGTTGGGACTGAATCAAGATTGAGTCTCCCAATTCTATCAATCACATCACTTAAAGCATCATCCATTGTTGGAGTTTCATGCGAGGGAGAGAGCTCTTTAGAAGAAGATTCCACATGTTTATCTAGTATAGGAATCCCCCCTTCAAGATGTGGAATCTGATTATCAAACTCTTGAAATTATTTTGCATTTGCCAATCTATCCAAGCGATCAAGTTGTTGTTCAACAACATTGTCAGTTTTGGATGATTCAATAAAGATTACATCTATAGATACAACAAACTTTTTTATTGACTTCATCATAGAGACGGTATACTTTGGAGGTGTTTGAATACCCCAAGAAAATACACTTACGACTTCTTGCACCAAGTTTGTTTCTATGTACCTTTGGTATCAAGGCATAACAGGTGGAACCAAAGACCCTAAGATTCTTTACCGAAGGAACGTGCCCATTCCACATTTCATATGGAGTCTTGTTTCTAATAGCATTAGATGGACATCTACTCTTTATATATACAGCACATAGAACTGCATAAGCCCAAAACATCACCTTTACATTTTTGAAAAACATCATGGAGCACACGATATTTAAGATTGTCCTATTCATTCTTTCAGCTACACCATTCTGTTGGGGATTATAAGGCACAATTGTTTGTTGTTTGATCCCATGTTGGTGAAGATAGTTTTCAAATTCATTTGAAGTGTATTCTTTTCCATTATCAATGCGAATAGAGCCAATATGAGATTGTGCATCATTTTCAATAGATGTATGAAAGTTCTTGAATATTTGAAAAGCATCAGATTTGTTCTTTAATAAATAAACCCAACAAAAAAGTTATATACATTAGACATTTACTTAAAAAGTATTGGCGTGAAGTGTTTGCTTTTATTCCCCACTTTCGAACCAAGACACCTTCCGATGAAAAGGAATGAAAAATGGCAAAAATCAATTTTGAATGCCGAATGGTAATTGGTCATATCATATCTAAACATGAGAGAGATTTTCTCTCTTATATTTCAGGATGAAGGTTTTCAATGGCATTGAAGTAGATGAGATAACATAGCTCTTGAAACAAAGGACGAGAGAAATTAAGCATAACGTTGACAAGATATAGCTTAGGAGCTGAGCTTGCAACTCCTGCAACTGTAGGTGCCACCTTTAATCTCAATTGATGTATAAAATTTTGATGAATAATTTTTATTTTTTATTTTTTATTTTTTTTCTATCAAATTGATTTCCTTAAAATTACTGTAATGGTTCATGTTACTGGATTTAATGATTCGATTGAAGAGTTATAAAACTGTGTTATTCCCTTCCAAATTTGTAAAATGTAAAATAGAATAAACATAAACATTATAATTGATATACAAACTTATTTCAAATTTAAATGAATGGGAGAGAAAGTGCTATTAGATAACAAAAGGACATTTTTTTCCATTTTGGGGTGTTGTCTATTCTTACCAATCTTTAGTTGTTTATAGTTGTTTAATTAGAAAATGACAGGTTAGTTTTGTGTAGTGATCTAGGTTAATTTACATATAATTAGAACATTTTCCTGAGATTGTATTTCTAAATTTCCCATTATCATTTTTTAGCTCATTTATATAATAACATAAATAGTAAAAGATAACAAAATATGTCTGGTTTTCAGTGAGATATTAACAATTATGTTTTAATAATATCCTTTAAATTTGAATTTTTTTATTCTAAACCTTTATATTTCAAGAAAGAACTTTTTATCGAACCTTTTGTTGATTACATATATATAATCATATATTTTTATCACCTGTTCTCAATTACATAAAGTATAATTAATATATTTTTATTGTTTACCACTATATCATATACAAATATAATTATATATTCTCGTTAATGGATTTTTGAAAAAATAATTTATTGAGATATTTATATAATTATAAAATATAATTATATCTTAGTAAATAGTTTTTGAAAAAGTATTTATTGAGATTTTTTATAATTATATTTAGTTATTGTTTAAAAAGAAAATTGAGATATTAAAAAACCAGATGATTTATGTATATTTTTATAGAAAAATAATTATTTATATAGAAACTAGAGTTTTAACGATTAATTTTTAAACATTATAGTATATTAAATATAATATAATAATTAAATTATTATAATATTTGCATAATTTTTATTTTTTTTAATTTATATAAAAAAAATTTTATATATGAGATGATTTAGTTTTAAAAATTATAATTATATTTACATATGTGATTTTTGAAAAAATTATATTACTGTGTTGTTTTTTTAAAAATTTTAAATTTTTATTATGGTTTATATTATATATATATTTTTAATATGTACATTTTACTTAAGTATCAATATATTCCTTCACTTAAGTAACTAACATTACTGAAATGATTTTTATTAAAAATATCATAATTATAGTATTTAAAATATTATAACTTTATGTATATAGTTTATGTTAAGGTTTAAATTTGAACAATGTTTTCTTATTTTTTCCATATATAAATGTCAAATACTATTCATTTTACAATCTAAACACATTTAATTAATTTCTAAAACTATTTAATTAATTTTTAAAACCATTAATTTAATAAATGACTTAAAAATTTAAACCCACACATAAAATAAAAAAAGGAAGGATCTTATGCAACACCCACAACGATAACACCCTAATATATAAAAACAAAATGGTCCATGTTGTTAAAAACAAAATGGTCCATGTTGTTAAAAACAAAATGGTCCTTGTTGTTGAAACTCCAAAATAAGTAAAGACTTTGAAAAAAACACATGTCCATCTTCTCTTAAGAGCACAATCTTGCAATCTACACATTCTTAAAACTTAAAAATTGAGATTCACTAATTTCTTTATAAAACATTAATTACAATAAAATACATGTCCATCTTCTCTTAAGAGCACAATCTTGCAATCTACACATTCTTAAAACTTAAAAATTGAGATTCACTAATTTCTTTATAAAACATTAATGGTTTGTGTGAATGAGATAATAATTTTTATTTTTTTAATTTATTTAAATGTGATAAAAAAAAATATTTTATTTTCAGAATTGGTATGTAATTATAATAATTTCAATCTTGCAATCTACACATTCATAAAACTTAAAAATTAAGATTCACTAATTTCTTTATAAAACATTAATTTATGATAATATGATAATCAAAATAAAAAGTTTTTAGTTCTCCCATAAATACAATAAAGGAAAACATTTTTTTTGGTGTGTGTGGATGAGATAATAATTTTTATTTTTTAAAATTTATTTAAATGTGATAAAAAATGTTTTATTTTCAAAATTTGTATGTAATTATAATAATTTTTCATATAAATGAGATAATAATTTTTGTTTTATTTCAGAATTTATTTGTATTTTTTAATGTTGACAAAAAAAATTGATAAATTTAAATTTTATAAAATATTTTTTTAATAATTTTCAACAAATTTATACCCAATAGTATATAATTATATTACCCAATGATCTATAATTGTATTAATGTTCCCGGGAAGAAACAATTTTCAGTGTCTTAAAATATCTAAAAGTAGACAATACTGAACAAACACTACGAAATTATGGGCATGATATTCAGGGAAATACATCATCTTACAAGTTTGATACTTACTATGGCCAACCTGAACCAAGTAGAAATTGCTTACTCTATCTACAAAGCTCCCTATCTTATAATCACTAAGTACACATCATTCAAACCTGCAACTAAAACTAGGATGGTGATACATCTTATCCAAATTGCAAATCATCAATAGACTACAAATCACTTATCTAGTTCGAAGGAAAAACAGCAAAGGGGCTACTTCTTCTTAACTGTGTTAACTGTGTAGATCGTTTGAATAACTGTGGAGACCGTTTGAATTAGGTTGAGACACAGTATAGCAATGGCCACCACAGAAGCTATAGTTTTCCACGGCGTTGAGAAATGATCCCGCCAAAACTCTGCAAGCTGGACCCTAATTCTATTTTTGTAGTTTGCATTCACATTTTTTTGCAGATCATGGAACTTATTTGGCATCCTCACGGTGACTCCCTTGAATAGACCGTTGAAAAGGTCGGCAACCTCTTGGTCACTCCCAATCAGGTTTGTAATGATGCCCATTGATCTTAGGAAAGCCACGTCTTGTTGCGAGTCGATCAAGTCATCCATGAGATTCACGTAACTACTAACGTAATTGAGTTCTGATGCTCTGCACATCTCGAAAGCGATTAAGTTACGGAATAGTACCTCTGTGTCGTATGTGATAGAGAGCGGAGGAAGATAAATTATGGAGCTGTTCTGGTCAAATTCAATCTGCACGATCCCTCCATTGTATGGTCGAAATTTAATCCCAGCATTTTTTAATTCTACTGCACGAGGGATGCTTTCGAAGTCATGATCCAGTGCCCTGTTTCTGTGTGGGAGCATTCGAAGGCACCGGCCAATACAGCTTTCAATGGAGATTCTATGCTCACGGTTAACCTGATTGGAACGCCCGTGTACAATTACCTTGTGCAGGAAGCCTAAAAAATGAGGAGCTTTTTCGAAGGCTGAATTTAGCCATGCAGGTTGCGATACACCATCTCTATCTACGGAGATTTTGAACAAACCACAAGTAACATTCGCCATCACTTCAAAAGGAGTCCCCTTGGAGTTATCCAAATTTAGTAACTCTACGAGAACGATCCAGGGTATCTGATTTTCCAGCATCAAAATGTCCTTCAGGGTATGGGATGCAGCGGCCATGTTTTCCCCAAAAATAGGGGCATTTATCTCATCCGGCTGGAATCTGCGCTCATCCAGAGTTTTCAATACTTCTATGATGAAGCAACCGTCCAAAATTAGCATCATAGAGAGGGTATTTCCATCGCAATAGATGTTTTCTTCGTAGCGGCGCCTGATTTCGTTCTCTTTCCTAAGGATCGCGTTCTTTGCTTCGTTGGCGAAAGTCAAATCATCTTCATCGAGGGTCCTCTCGGAATTGAACAAGGTCTTCATGCTACGCAGGGCTCTTCCTTTGTAATGGTCCATTGCAGTAAGCTCTGCACTTCCGTGATGATATGGACCCAACGAAACTACCTGAGGGACATATGCCTCCCTTTTTATGTCTTTCAGGAATTTAGGAATTTTAAATATGGTCACAGACCGCAATCTGAGACGAACAAGGGGATTCTCTCTCATATTATTAAACCATTCCTCTTCGCTGATCCATCTTCGCTGATTCATCTCTCTTATTAACAGCTATATTTCCGCTCCAGCGGACTTGTAAAAATATTTTCAACCCTATATCTCCGTTACATACTAAACGCATCGGTGAAACCAGACAGCAGATGGGGATAAATCTGAAAGATCAGAAATCACATGGAACAGAAAACACTCTACTTCATAATAATTGTAGGAAGATTACCCAGAGAACTCTTTTCCTCTCTTTTGAACATCTCTAACATCTTTAAATAAGTGAAAATACCACTCACATTTTATTTCTTAATCTCTCTTAAATGTTTTAAAATGTAAGTGGATATAGCTTAAAGTTAAAATTTCCAGTGATTATGAAAGAACTGAAAGGTCCAATAATATAACTTTGAAGCTAAAAGAGACATGGGAGTGATTAGTCACTGTTTTAAAATTAAAGGTTTTTGGAATTCGTAATAATTAAGTGAAATTAAGTATTAAAATGTTATAATATAAATATAGTTTCCAAAATTTTGAAATGTGTATATGATTTAAGAAATTAATTTAAAACTTGATAATATGATTTTTATATTATATAATAAAGTGATTATTAATTTTACAATAAGATAAACTACATTAAATATACTAACTTTATTGATCTAATTTTTATCTATGCTTAAGCTTACAAAAAAGAAGATAAATTTCATGAGCATTAAATAATATGATTAATTTAGACTTTGATCCCACAAAATCTATTATTTTTATAACAATTCAATAAATATATAATAATATAAATTATATTAATTTATTATTAATCAATTTTATAATATTAAATTTTATGATTAGTTTGAAATGGAACAATACACCTTTGATGGGGTGATCAAACTTTGGTTGTAAGAGTATTGGGATCCCCATTTCCACCTAACTTTCATCCATGCGAAATTTAATGAGGGTAGGTACAAGGTTGTTGGGTCGGCGGAGGATTTATTTAGAGGTTGTGGGTATTATTATCATGTGAGTGCTATGGACTGCGAATGTTTTGGTGTCTTGGGTGATAACAAGGAGTGCCAAGGAAGTTGGTCATAGTTACGGTTGTTATGCAGACCTGCCGCGAGGGTCCAACGACCACTCATGTAAGGGAATAGGATTGGGCGTTGGCTTCTCTGCACTGCATTGCTCTCAAGAATTTGTTTGGGACCCAAGCGCTCATTTGGTGTTCAATACTACCCTTTAGTGTAGCTACCTTGCTTCTTGGCAAGCGCCCTTCAAATTCCAAGTACTCTCCTCCCCTTTCTAGTGATTTAGTCATACGCTTTGGATGACAAAGATTTGGTATCCCTTCTGGAGGTCTTTGGTTGCTTTCGAAAAGTCTCTCTCTTGTTTCTGAATTAGACATTTTAAGACAGGATGAGCTTTTTCTAAACTCCTCTTCAGCTTATTGTCATGTTTCCAAGGTCGTGTATTGCCCTCAAATTCTCAAATGAAACCTGAAGTATGCGACTATAGTAGTTTTTATTCAAGTATGTAATGTAATTATGGGCCTCTATCAAGGTTTAAATTTTTGTTTTTCTAGTCAATTGCAACTTCTTTATCTTTTCGTGCCTCTGGTCCATCCTAGTGAATTTCTTGGGTGGGTAATCTATCCTAGTTGGGTTCTTGTCAGTGGTTTTTGAGAGTCCCTTATACCCAAGACCTTACACCTGTGTCGAGATGTTGGGCCATCTATTGAATATCATATCTCCACTCCTCAAGGGTCATGGGGCCTTTCTCCTATTATTGGGTTGGATCCTTGTTGTTATGTAAGGTCGTCATGGGAATTTTGGTATAGGAGTCTTGGTGTTGGTTTTGCAAGAGCATTTGCTTGTGTCTTCGCCCAAGTCCAAGTGTGAGGACCTAACCTATGTCTTCTAACCAAACTAAATTTATCATTTAATTTAAACACAATAAGAAGGGAAATAACCTATTTATAGCTCAACATTTTTTTGATGATAATATACAAGTAAAATTTATTTAAGACATATTAAACAAGTAAGAAATTTCATTGCAACAATTTACATAGGTAATCAACAAATGGAAGAATACTTGTTCCAATAGCTTGGTTGAGATGCTTTTGACTCTGTTGGGAGGCTGCTCTTGACTACCCGACTAAATTTACCTCCCATCCAACTAGGAAGATTTCTTAGCTCAGGGAACCTACACAGGTTCCCTAGCACTTTGAGCACAAGTCCAACTAGTTGTAGTGTATCCAAGTTAAAACCAACACTCTCCAATAGATCCAATTTTGAGGTCTCTCATTTTTTTTCCATTCTCTCCCTTCTCGTTCTTCACATTCCTCCCAAAATAAAACCCTCCCATGCCAACACAAAGACCAAGGATCTCCCCATCCTGTCAACATCTTTCCCCTTTTATGTTTCTTCCTCCCATCCACTTCAACCACCTATCATTAATGCCATGACTACCCCCTCATCTTTTTATTTTAATATCCTTGAATTTCCTTACCCTATCTTATCCAAAGTAGATGTGAGAAGACTCCTTGGGAATATAATATGGATATTTAATTTAGAATTAAATTGGAGAAGACCATATCTTTTCCAAAAGTAAATTTGAGAAGACACCTTGGGAATAGAATATGGAAATTTAATTTATATTTAAATTGGAGAAGACCATATTTTTTCCAAAAGTAGATTTGCAAAGACACCTTGGGAATATAATAATAAAAAATAATAAAAGTCATATTAGTAAAATAAAATTACAGATTCACAAGTGTAGGTTTATACCAATATTATTCAATAATTTTAAGTCAATATATGGAGGTTAATTAAACACTAATCAAAATTAGTGTGATAGGATCAAGTAGGTCATTACATACACCCCTCCTTTAGAAAACTCTGTCCCAAAGTTAGAGTGAAAATGACACAAAAAGTTTGAAAGAAGTTTCACAATAAGGCATAAAAAAATAGAGAGAAATATAGTAGTCAAATTGAGTAAGCAATGCTACCACTTTGCATCAATAGTCTCCAACTAACCTATAGCCTCTTATCTTTCCTAACCTACTTCTACTCCCATCCTATCCATCCACTGTTGCAATATACTATGTCATCGGCTATACCATTCTAACCACTGATGAAAACAATATGGTAGAAGTGTCGACTATATCGACCTAACTTCCCCAGTAGGCAACTAGAAATCATCCTCACATGTCTAAGGGAGCGTGTCCATCATCACCCTTCCATGATTTGAGGCTTGGAGGTTACACGGTAAGAAATGTCTCAACCCCTCCTCAAAACTAGGGTCAACACCCTAATATGGACCACACTATGACATTGGTTGGATACTTGTCATCGAATAATCCAGTGAGGTAGTATTGTCACCTATCATTTAGACTTTACCCATGTCATAATAGTTCATATCAAGTAGATACAAAATGTAATAGAACAATGTACATCATACCATTCGTCATTTGACGTCTCAACACTCCCCCATTGGAAGGGTAGATCCTGGTTATCATACAGTTCTTTCGAATCTACAAGTTAGTTCTCATTCATGCATATACATAACAAAAATATATATAAGTGATCTTAATCATCATGTTATTAAGTCTAGTATCCATGTGTCAATTTTGTACTTCATAAACACATATTGGAAATAAATCTTACATTAGATAAATCACATCGTCATACATTAAACAACAATAACCTTGATAAGCCATGCACTAGATAAATCATAACCAAGTAAGTCATACATCAAGTAAATCATACATCAAATAAGTCATACATAAAATATTATAATCAACAATACTTGATTTATATAAGTAGTTTCATCTATCCAACTAAAATGCATCATATTACATAGCGTTTATAAATTTAGTAACATGGAACTACAAATAGAGCCTTATTGATCTGATAATCACCATATGAGTGACCTCAGTTAAATATTTATTGAATAAAGGTATTACAGACTCATGTGCTCGTGTGTGTGTCTATGTTATTTAAGCAACAGATTGATTAGATTGCAAATACAAAGACACTTGAAATGGAAAGACAACAGAGAAATATAGTAAGAAAATACAAGGACACAAGAAATTAATAAGGAGTTCACACTATCCTCCAGGGCTACATCTCTGGTTCAACTTCAATTGTGGCCTTATTTTATTGTGTCTTAAGTAGAGAATTACAATGCAGGAGCTCAATGTGAGTCACCTGAAACAAATTTACTTGGCAAGGTGGTTCTTGGATTCCCCAAGCCACTGGAGCGCACAGACTTTGTTGCCTACCAGCTTTGTGACCTTCTAGTCTACAATGGAGAGAGCCCAATGTGGTGCTCAGTCTGGACAGATCCTCTCTAGGATGGCTTAAATCTCTCAAGCTCTCTAGTGCTCAATGCTGCCTTTGGACAACTTGGCCCTCTATATTCTTCTACTTTTGCTTGATTGTTTTCTTTGCTTCTTTGTTTTCTACCTTCCTCTCGGGGTTCTCTGTCCCTCTGTCTCTCATGTGTTTATTCATGGCTTTTGGGCCATCCATTCCCATGTCTGTTCAGTTCCTCTGTCAAATAACCTTCTGCAGCTGTGCTTGGACTTCCCTGTTCAGCGTCATCATTAGCTCACAGGGAGTGGCCACATGTCCTCCTGTAACGCACCAGCCTGCTTTGTCAGTTCAATTCTTCGGTTACGTCGTGGAATGAGTCTTCCTCCACTGTGGCGGTCAAACAGACCTCAAATATCCCTCATCGATTTCACTTGCACATCGGGCGCGATCTCAACCATTCGATCTCGATCCCCAAATCCAATGTCATTCGCTCATTTCATCCAGTTGACTTGCTCGACCATTAGCGCACGATGAGTGGCAATTTTCTCTCTCCTCCGTTTGCCACGCGTCGATCGTTGAGTGGGATCACTCCGCCTTCATCCAAAACCGGTTACTGTTTGAGGGCAACCCGATCAATACCATCGGTTTCTAGAGTGTGGGTCCCGCCTTTAGCTTTTAGCCCTTCTGCCTTTTTCCCTATGGTTCTCTGGCTCCCCATGCGACCAAGTGCTCTGGGCTTCCCCATTTTGAGCCTTTTTGCCCAGCGATGTACGATTAGGCGCTAATCGCACATCAAAATCCACCTCATTTTCCCGATCTAGGCCTCCCAGGGGCTAATTCGGCCTCCCGCACAGTCTCCATGGGCCTTGGTCAGTGCGCTTTGACAGAGGTCCTTGTCGTTCCACGCTGGCTGCCATTGCCACTGGTTCAGGGTGTTTTTGATTGTTGTTTGAATTCGTTGATGTTTGTCCTGACCTGATACAGTCATGGTTCCTTTGATAGTTCTTTATGGATCCAATTCAGATCATGGCCTTCCCACTAAAAAATCTTTTGGACCACCAAAAGTTGGTTTTTAAGCATCGACTAAGTGAGGGTATTGTTTTCTCAGTTGCCCAATCTCAATCCACTTTGCACTGCTTGGCTTTGAACCTTTGAGCCCAATCCTGAGGTACTCCACATCTCACCTTCCTATCTAGCACTATGTCTTCCTGCAACTCATTAAGATGTTCAGGTAGCAGGTCATCAATAGAAGGCAATTGACTCTACTCTTCAGGCTCCTCAATCATTGAAGGTTCAAACAATCTCAAGCAATCTGCATTTATGACTGAGTAGATGTGCATGTAAGCTGGTAAATATAGGTGAAAAGCATTTTCACCAATCTTCTCAAGTATCTTGAAGGGTCCATACCTGATAGGCTTTAGCTTTTTACCTTCACCTTGAATTTTGTCCTTGCTACTATATAGCCAGACTTGGTCACCAACTTGAAAACTATGCTCCATCCAATGCTTATCATGCCTGGCCTTGTACTTGGCTTGGACGTTTTCCAGCTATTCCTATACTGCCTGGTGGATTTCTTGGATTTGTTCAATGAACCTAGTTGCCCTGTCCACATCACTGTGTCCATCAACCATGGTATCTTTACAAAAGACAAAATCCAAAGGAGACCTTGGTGTGAAACCAAAACAGGTCTCAAAATGATATCTTTGTGTAGAAGAATGCTTTGCTCTATTGTAAGCATGTTAAACATAACACAAGTGTTCATCCCAAAGCTTAGGATGTTTGCTGCAATATCCTCTCAGTAACTGGATCATTGTCATGTTAAGTACTTTTGTCTGGGCATTTGTTTGTGGATGAAAAGTTGTGATTTTCTTCAGTTCGATGTCCATGAGTTCCCACAGACTTGACCAAAACTTCCCCACAAATTGGGTGTCTCGATCAGATATAATAGAAGTGGGTAATCCGAAATGAACCCATACATGTTTGAAGAATAATTTTGCATTCTGTTCAGTTGTAATTTGTTTATTACAAGGTGGGGGCTGGTCAAATTTTTTTTTTTTTAATTTT
>APFE030057224.1:41711-52457 GCA_000404065.3 Pinus taeda
AATCAACATGAAAATCACTAATATAAAAACAAATATTTATATTTGATATATAAGAAAATTTAAAATGTCAAAAATATGCTCCCAACAAAAAGAAGTGTATTCTGTTTAACCACTTTTGAAAATCGGGTCACATTTTTACTACCCCTACAAAACGAGTAATGGTATCGGTTATTTAAAGTGCGAAAAATCAAGCTTTAAAAATCACGTGTGTCCTGCATAACCCCTTTCGAAATCGAGTCACTTTTTTGCTATCTCTACAAAACGGGTAACAGTATGGGTTCCCGTTTCAAAGTTTACATTGTTACACTTTGAACTAATGTATACAATTCTTTATCATATGTAGGATAGTTAACTACTGCAGGATTAAAAGTCTCAGAATGATAACGTATGGGTTTACCATGTTGTGTCAACATTGCTCCCATGGCATAGTCATTGGCATCAGTTTGGATCTCAAATGGTCTTTGTAGATCTAGCAGTGCTAGTGCAGGTGTCGTACTAATCTTTTCTTTCAAGGTGTTGAAGGCTTTCTAATGTTTGCCTCCCCACTAAAATACCTTATTCAATCCTGTTAAAGCATGTAAGGGAGCTTCAATTGAGGAAAAGTTAGAAATGAACTTCCTCCAATATTGTGTTGCTCCTAAGAAGCTTCTCACTTCTGTAGCAGACCTGTGTTTAGGCCAGTTCACAATGGTTGCCACTTTAGAGGGATCTATTTTCAATTCACCTCCCCCTACTATATGACCCAAGTAGTTTAGAGATGTTTTGCCAAATTCACATTTTGAGATTTTAACATAAAGTTTTTCTCTTTTCAAAACATCTAGTGTCTGCTTAACATGCTTTAAATGTTCTTCCCACATTTTATTAAAAATTAGAATGTCATCTAGGTACAGAATAACAAAATCATCATGAAAAGGTTTGAGTACATCATTCATTAATCTCATGAAAGTGGCAGGAGCATTGGTCAAGCCAAAAGGCATAACCAGCCATTCATACAATCCTTGCTTTGTTTTGAAAGCAGTCTTCCATGCATCTAGCTCTGCAACCCTGACCTGAAGGTATGCACTGTGCAAATCCGGCTTGCTGAAATAAACAACTTCCTTCAATTGATCTAGAAGATCATCTATGTGAGGAAGGGGATAACTATTTTTTATTGTTATCTTATTCAGTGCGCGGTAATCAATGCACATTCTCCACGAGCCATCTTTCTTTCTCACCAAAACGATTGGTGACCTACATGGTGATGTGTTAGGCCTAATGAACCCTTTCTCGAGCAACTCCTGCACCTACTTCTTTATTTCAGCATTCTCTAAAGCATACAACTTGTACATTCTAATGTGATCCAATGGAACATCTCGCTACAAAATAATATCATGTACTATTCCCTTTTTGGGTGGCAGACCTTTAGGTTCTTGAAATAAGACATCATACTTTGAAACAACCTTTTCTATATCAGCTTGTTGTTTAGCATTATAGCCCTCAAATATATTGGTTTTATCAGGTTTCTTTTCCTTTACAACCATCAATAAGAATTGTTTGCATGAATTTATCATTCTTTTCATCTGCCCTGAGTTTATGAGAGTATAATTATTCTTGAGCTTATGAGCTCTTACAAAGTATTCTATTCCATCTTTAACAAGTAGATACTTGTTATCAACTCTATAGAAAATAGCCTTTCTATCATACAAGTAAGGGCTTCCTAAAACAATTCCACATATATCCAAAGGAATTATGTCTAACTCAACCTCATCTACAGATGCTGACCCAAATGAAAACTTGAGTTTGCACTGTCTAGTCACTTGTAGTTGTGCTTTATCATTCAACCATCCTAATGGGTATGGTTTCTTATGAGGTGTAGTTGCTAATCCCAATTTCTTTACAATTGCTTCAAAAATTAAATTTAATTGTTAGCCACTATCAAACAAAGTATCAATCTTTTGATTTTTGGAAACAACTCGAATATGGAAAAGCTCATGTCTTTTTCTCTCATTTTCTTCATCATTAACAGATTGAGCAGAATTACTAGTAGATGCTTCAGAATTCTTACCTTTTATGCCTGTGGTTGCAATAGTTGGTTCATCTACTGAGTCTAACCCCAAATATTTCTGAATAGCTACAGTAGTCTTCTTCTTCTTCTTGCCTCGAACTTCTTAGGTCTCAGCTCTGGATGTAGAATCCAACAATGTTCATCATCATGCCCATCCTTTTTACAGTGAGTGCATGAAGCTTTGCTTTCCTGTGCAGTGTTAGCCTTCCTTACTTTCCACTTCTGCTTTCTTTTCTCCTTTCTCTTCCTTGCAATGGGTTGGGATGGTCCCCCAACTTCTGGATTTCCATTCTTTCCTCTAGCTTCTAGATGAGTAGCTTGTACAGATACCTCATCTATACTAGTGGGATTAAACATGAGGATGGTATGCCTCATGTAGCTATGTAGACCACCAATGTACTTCAAAAGAGTCTCTAGTGAGTCTAATGAGATACCCAACATAAATGCTCTCTTTCTAAATTCTTTAGTATACCCTTGCACACTTTTCCTTTTCAACTGTCGAAGAGTTTGCCAACTCATCATGGCTTGTTGCACGTAGGCCAATGGATAGAATTGCCTTTTGATTGCAGAAACAAATTCACTCCAGACAGAGATAGTATTACCATATCTTTTCATATCAGCTTGGGTCCTGCCTTCCCACAAAACCAAGGCAGTGCCTCCTAGGGATAGGCTTGCCAGCTGAATCTTACTTTTGTCTGAGTCTATGTTCTGTACCCTGTAATACACATCAATTTGTCTAATCCAATTGTCCAACTTTTCAGCATTTAGCTCTCCATCATATATAGGCAAATGAAATTTAACGTCTAGCTTGATCAAAGATGCTTTCTTATTATGCACAAGGCTATTAGGAGGTGTGAGAAAGCTTTCCTCTTTCCCCTTTCCTTTGGAGTGGTCATGGAAGGGAGACTCATCTTCTTCTTTATCTTGTTTAGAACCTGATGAACCTTCAACCTTATGCTTTCTAAAGTCCCTATACATTTCTTCTACCATAGACTTCATAGCTAGGAAACTTTATATGAATTGAGGGTCTGGCCCCACAGAACCTTCCTCTAACATTGTCTTTCGAGGATAGACTCTCCAAATTTTAGGATTAGCTTCCACCAACTCTCATTCTCCTAATTTGAGCTTGATCTAGTGAGCATTCAACAGCTAAACCAACACAAGCTTGTCTAACCTTACAGCTCAAAGCTCTGATATCACTTGATCTGATAATAACCCTATGAGTGACCTCAGTTAAAGATTTATTGAATAAAGGTATTACAGACTCATGTGCTAGTGTGTGTGTCTATGTTATTTAAGAAACGGATCGATCAAATTGCAAATACACAGACACTTGAAATGGAAAGACAGCAGAGGAATACAGTAAGCGAATACAAGGACATAAGAAATTAATAAAGAGTTCACCCTATCCTCCAGGGCTACATTTCTGGTCCAGCTTCAGTGGTGGCCTTATTTTATTGTGTCTTAAGCAGAGAATTACAATGTCGGAGCTCAATGTCCGTCACCTGAAAAAGATTTTCTTGGCAAGGTGGTTCTTGGATTCCCCAAGCCACTAGAGTGCACAGACTTTGTTGCCTACTAGCTCTGTGACCTTTTGGTCTACAATCGAAAGAGCCCAATGTGTTGCTCAGTCCAGAAATATCCTCTCTTGGATGGCCTGAATCTCTCAAGCTCTCTGGTGCTCGATGATGCCTTTGGTCAGCTCGGCCCTCTGTCTTCTTCTACTTTTGATTCACTGTCTTCTTTGCTTCTCTATTTTCTGTCTTCCTCTCAGGGTTCCCTGTCTCTCTGTCTCACATGTGTTTGTTCATGGCTTTTAGGCCATCCGTTCCCATGTCAGTTTAGTTCCTCCGTTGAATCACCTTCTGAAGCTATGCTTGGAGTTCCCTGTTCAGCGTCATCATCAGCTCACAGGGAGTGGCCACATGTCCTCCTATAACGCGCCAGCCTGCTTCGTCAGTTCAATTCATCGGTTACGTCGTGGAATGAGTCTTCCTCCACCATGGCGGTCAAACGGACCTCAAATATTTACAAACTGCGGCTTAATCTCTTGTAGATTCTGTTTCCCCATTGGGTGTGATCTGAGCCATCCAATCTGGATCTCCCAGATCCAACGCCGTTCGCTCGTTTCACATGGTTGACTTGCTCGACTATTAGCGCGTGATGAGCGGCGGTTTTCTCTCTCCTCTGCTTGCCATGCGTCAACCGTTGAGTGGGATCGCTCCACCTTCATCCAAAACTGCTTACCGTTGAGTGGGATCGCTCCACCTTCATCCAAAACTGCTTACCGTTTGAGGGCACCCCGATCAGTACCACCGGTTTCTAGAGTGCGGGTCCCACCTTTAGCTTTTAGCCATTCTGCCTTTTGCCCTATGGTTCTCCGACTCCCCATGCAACCGAGAGCTTGGGGCTTCCCCATTTCGAGCATTTTCGCGCTAATCGCACATCAAAATCCACCTTCGTCACCTGACTTGGGCCTCCTAGGGGCTAATTCGGCTTCTCACACAGTCTGCATGGGCCTCGGTCAGCACACTTCGACTGAGGTCCTTGTCATTCCACGCTGGCTACCATTGGCACTAGTTCAGGGTGTTTTTGATCATTGTTTTGAATTCGTAGATGTTTTTCCCAACCAGATACAGTCATGGTTCCTTTGACAGTTCTTTATGGATCCAATTCGGATCACTTATCATATGTAGCTATCTAAGTAAAAATGGGCATCACAGATGCTCAAAAAGTGAGGGGTAGTCATGACATATAGTCTCTGCATCCTTTGAAGTAACAGATCATGGGCTATACTTATCCCATTGGACCTTAACTTGGTCCACCATGTGACATCTGAGCTATTGAACCCTATGGTCCAATATGAGTAATGGTTCGACCATTACGGTTCCCGTGTCCGAAATCCATAGTTCCCTCCAATCAAGTTTGTGAGATTCATTAGAAACATAAAGTCGTAAAATAGATACATGAAAAACATCATGAGTTTTATACAAATGAGATAACAGTACAAGATTATAGGTAATTGGTTCAATCTTCTCCTTGATCCTAAAAGGTCCTATAAATTGAGGTGAAAACATCGTCCCTTTCTTAAACATAATGGTGCTTTTGTTGGGTGAGATACGAACAAATTTTTTTCTCCTGCTTCATAACTTCAATCAGTCTTATGTGAATGAACATAACTCTTATGTCTATCTTGTGCTTCCTTTAACCTTTGTTGAATTTATCTTACATGTTCCTCCATTTCTTGAACTAATTCCAACCCAACTATTATTCCAACTTCCAAATTTTCCCAAATCGACAGTGTCCTACATGGCCTCCCATATAGAGCTTGATAAGGAGGCATCTTGATTGAGTTGTGGTAATTGTTATTATAGGAAAACTCTACCAATGGTAAATACCTTTCCCACTGACTCTGATTATCAATGGCGTACATTCTAAGCATGTCTTTCATAACTTGATTTACTCTTTTAGTCCGTTTCTAGATGATATGCAGTGCTCATGCTCAACTGAGTCCCCAATTCTGACTGCAAACTTCTCCAAAACCTAGATGTAAAGCGAGAGTCTCTATCATAAGTGATCTTTGTGGGTAACCCATGGAGTCAAATAACTTCACTTATAAAAACTTGTGCCACATCAGTAACGTCGTAAGTTGATTCAGGTGGATATTGGTAGCCACCCACCTATTCAACCTAGACCTCCAGTTAGTTTCAATTGTTTCCTTATTTATTTCAACATTTACTATTTTTATTAGTTTTCAGGGTCTTGAACTTCTAGAGCATTTTTTACACCCTAAACGACATTTTCTAAGGTCTATTGCAGGCCTGTAGTTATGGGCAATGTCCTATGGAAAAATATGTAGTACTTAGAGAGACCTTTCCAACAAGGTATCGTACACGCTAAACAGATATAATATGACCAAGTTATGGCCCCAGAAAGTTAGCTTTACAACTAAACCCAAAGGGACCTACAAACTCTTGGTGTTACATATCCTAGTGTTAGGGTTTTAGTTTCTTTATTGGTTTTTGATATTTTTCAATAATAAACAGGCCCTTGAGTCTCATTCTAACATAGTTCAGAGGCATGTAGGTACCACATCTCTTCTCAGAGATAAGCTAGCATCGCCCAAGCTAGTCTTATTTCTGTTCTGTTTGTAACCATATTTTAGTATTTGATATTAATGAAATGGTGTTATTTCTATTGCATCTTTGTATTTATGGTTATATCTGTAATCTATTGTGTTCCCGTTTAAATTTGGATTAGTGTTATCAGAGTGGTCTACTCTTTCTCTATTTTTCTTTGCATGTCCCCAACGAGGTCAGGATATAAGGAGTTAGGGATCAAACTGGTCGAACCTTTGTAAGACCAGTGTCACAAATCTTGATGGCCTCCCATGGAAGAAGAAAAAAATGACAAGGGGGAAGGATATCCTTTCAAAATCTTTCTCGAAGAAGCCCTTGAGTGAGAAACGAACGCAATGATGGACATCTTTTCCCAGATTCCTCAGTGCCTACCCAAGGGTGATGCATCTCCTTCCAGCATTTACTCTGGAAGCACCACACCCTTTAAGGTAAAAGTTAACTTTGACATTCCCATATTTGAGGGGCAAATAGATGTGGTTGCCGTGGATAAATGGTTAAATTTGCTAGAAGGATATTTTTATTTTCATGATTTTTCCATCTGGGAAAAGATTACTTTTGCACTTCTCAAAGCTGCCCCCCACGTCAAGCACTAGTGGGAAACATACTATGAGAAGAAGGATGAAAGTACAACCTCACTATTTTTGGTCGCACACACTTATAATTCATTCCAGGATGCCATTAAGGAGTACTACTACCCTATCGAGAGCTATGAGGATAAAAACATAAAGTGGACCATGCTACGGCATGGAAGGGACCAAGACATGTCATAGTTTACCAATGTTTTTCATACCATTCACAGAAAGTTGGGTATCAAGGATTTTGATAAACATTGGGTAATCAAGTACCGTGCCTGCCTATATATGTACATCTAGGATGAGATGGAGTTCCTGGACATCTCCTCACTCGGCACAACATACCAATATGCTATCAAGATTGAGAAAAAGTTTAAACATAAAAAGCGATGTTTTTGATCTGTGAATCTCAAGTAAGGGAAAGGCAATCCCAACCCACAAAGCCAAGGCAGGGTTATATACGATAACCCATCAAAGCTGCAAGCAAAGAAAAACACCACGAAGAGAAAGAAGGACACGGGAAAGTGGTGTGAGTTCCATAAGAGCTCCACTCACAACACTAGTTAGTGTTGAGCTAAGAAGTTACTAGTGGCCAAGCTGAAGGCTTCTGAGTCAGACGCATGTTCGGACTCTGAGTTAGAACCCAACAAGGGGAATTTCAAGGGCAAGTAGATCATTTATGTGGAACCCAATGCCATTTTGGCCACCACCAAGATCTAGAAGATCAAGCCTAAAGATCCAGAAGAGGGGGAATACCTATTCCACTCACAACTATGGGTGAAGGGTTCTTCGTTGCAGTTCATTGTCGACGGCAGGAGTCAAAAGAACCTCATTTTAGTAGAGTTCATGAAGAGGCTAGACCTACCAAATATAGCACGTCTGTAGTCATACACCATAGGGTGGCTTCACCAGGGATGAGATCTTTGTGTTAACCAATGGTGTCACCTTTCCTATAGCATCGAGCCCTTCATGGATGAGGTATTATGTGATGTTGCTCCTCTTGAATTTTGTGATGTATCATTAGGAAAACCATACTTATGGAAGTTGCATGTTGTATATGAGTCTAGACCTCCCTCTCTTATTTTTTCTTTGGGTAGTAAGCTATACAAGATATCGAAGGTAGCCCCACCTACCTCCATCTCTTTGATCTCTGCTAAGAAATGCACTAAGGGCATCTCCTAGATTGGGAAATTTGTTTTCTTTATGATTCGTTCTCAAGGTAAGGGGAAGATCATATCGACATACATGGCCCCTAGGAAGGGTTCCTCCAAGCAGCAGAAGTAGGTGGATACAGTTGTGAAAAAATACATGGACATTTTCTCCTCACCCACAGGTGTACCCTTGCATTGTTAGGTCAAGCATTTGATTGATCTGACTCCTAGAGCACCTCTACCGAATGAGCTGATATATCACCACTCCATTCTAGAAAATGAAGAGATCAAGCGGAAAATATAGGAGTTGTTGCAAAACGGGCACATTCGACCAAGTTCGTCGCCTTGTGGGTGCTTGATTATACTTGTACAAAAGAAGGATGGGACCTGAAGGCTCTACATTGATTATCAGAAATTAAATAAAATCATTGTCACAAATAGGTATCCAATCCCACGGATTTATGACTTGATGGACCAACTCAATGGGGCCAAGTATTTTAGCAAGATCGGTCTGAAGTCTGGTTATCATCGGGTTCCAATAAAGCCCACAAATGTATAGAAGACCACATTTAAATCCAAGGAATGCCTTTCCAAATGGTTGGTTATGCCCTTCAGGTTAACAAATTCCCCTACTACTTTATGAGACTAATGGATGACATATTGTGGCCCTTCACTGACTCGTTCGTGGTGGTTAATCTGGATGACATCCTTTTCTTCAACAAGAGTTGGAAAGAACGCTTGCAACACATTTGGCAGCTCCTTCAAACCCTTCGGCAGCACAAACTGTATGCCAACTTAGAGAAATGCACCTTTGGCATGAGCCAGGTCCAATACTTGGGTTACATCATAGATGAGCGTGGGGTGCATGTGGACCCAAATAGGATCCAAGTCATTCAGGTTTGGCTAACCACAACCACTCTAACAGAGCTTCACGACTTTTTGGGCCTTGTAAATTTTTATCGAAGGTTCGTGTTGGGATTCTCCCATATCACCTCGCATTTGAGTCAGATTACTAACGGCGGGGTGAAATAATTTTTTTTTTGTCTGAGTCCCAAAAGAAGTCATTCATTGAGTTGAAGCACTACCTCTACTCTACATTAGTAGTCACACTACCAGACCGGCAGTAGCCATTCAAAATCGAGACAGACACCTCAGCCCATGTTGTTGGTGCATTTCTCACCCAACACAGGCATCTAGTGGCCTATCATAGTGAGACACTTTTTAATACAATTCGGAAGTACCCCACCTATGATAAAGAGATGTACCCCATCATGTAGGCTTGTCGAGAGTGGAAGCACTATATTCTGAGGAAGGAGATGGTCATCCACACCGATCACCAACCTCTTCAGTTTATACCAACACATGGGAAGTTGTAGAATGATCGCCATCAAAAGTGGTATACATATATGCAACAATTTCACTTGAACATTAAATAAAAAAGGGCAGCACCAATCATGTTGTAGACTGCCTTAGTCAACCCATTGTTGCAACAGTGATTATTGTTCTCAAATCTTGTGGTCACGAGACCTCTGGATGGTCACAACTATACATAACTAATCCAAAGTTCACCTCCACATACCAGATGGTAGTAGATGGAAAGCAAGCTCCTAATTTCCACCTCCATGATGCATTATTATGCTACCTAGGCCACATTTGTGTTCCTTCAAGTGAGCATGCCAAGATGACTTGGGATGTGTGCTACAGTGGGGTTGCAAGACACTTTGGTGTGGATAAAACTATGGTTGTACTAGAAAAGAACTTTTATTGGCCCAAACTCTGTCTAGATGTTGGAAAATATATCAGATCTTAGTTTGTAGGTTTCTGTGGAGTGGTCTTTGAGAAATTGAATTCGGATAATCCACAGTGTTCTTCATTATTTTTGTCAACGTTTCGAGCCTAGACCAAGACTCATCATCAGGACTCATACAGATAACTACCTCCATGTCGATTCACATCACCATCCAGCCCAAAAGATGGGTGTACTGCAAACCCTCTTCACTAGAGCTTGTAGAATCTCATATGATAACCACGCTGAAGAAGAGATTACTTACCTAAAAAGAACTTTTGCAAACCTAGGATACAATAATAAGAGCATCTTCAAAGCCATTCAAAAAGCCAAGTCTAGAAACAATACAAACAAATCAATTAACCCCATGACTTCTAATGCCTACCTCCCATACATTCAAGGTGTCACTGACAAGCTAGCCAATGTTCTCAAAAAGAAGGATGTCAAAACTTCATTTAAACCCTTATCAACTATCAAACAAAGAATGAAATCTGTTAAGGACAACTAAGAGCAGCTGCAGCAAAAAGGTGTGTATATCATCACTTGCTCTTGTGGAGAACAATATATAGGAGAAACTGGTAGGTCTGTAAAGATTAGGCTCAAGGAACATAGTGCTGACATCCGTAAAGAAAGAACACGCTCTTCAGCTTTAGCTGAACATGCTGGTAAAACAAAACATCATATATGCCTTGAGGACACTAAGGTTATTGCAAATGAAAAACACCATTTCAAACGAAAAGTGCGTGAGGCCATTGAAATCATTAAACACCCTCGTAACCTTAATAGAGATGGAGGCTTGGAAATTAGTAAAAACTGGAATCCTCTGCTCTCCCCCATTGAATAAGCTTACCCTTCCCCTTCCCCTCCCTTCCTCCCCTCTTCTGTCCCCCTTCCTCCCCTCTTCTTTCCTTGTCAAGCTTTCCCCATTCATGAGATTTTGGAAATCAGACCTACTCCTTTAACCTTAAGCCCTTATAAACTTTTGGAAAAGAATTATATTAATTAAATACAATAGTATAAAACTCACATTTTAATTTTAGTTATTAGTTGAAAT
>APFE030057224.1:52477-65429 GCA_000404065.3 Pinus taeda
TATATTAATCCATTAATTAATTAATTAATTTATTATATTATTTATTTATATTTCAACTAATAACTAAAATTAAAATGTGAGTTTTGTATTGTTGTAATTAATTAATATAATTCTTTTACAAAAGTTTATAAGGGCTTTAGGTTAAAGGAGGTTTGATTTCCATAATCTCATGAATACCTGGTGCCTATTTCTATTAAGCATCTTAATATTATTGTTTATTAAAGAACCAACTAGATGTAAGGGTCAGAATTCTTATAGACATATGGTGTTAGGATGGGTGAGGGAAAGCTAGACAGGGAAAGAAGAGGGGAGGAAGAGGGAGGAAGGGGAAGGGAAAGCTTATTCAATGGGGGAGAGTAGAGGATTCCAGTTTTTACTAATTTCTAAGCCTCCATCTCTATTAAGGTTACGAGGGTGTTTAATGATTTCAATGGCGTCACGCATTTTTCGTTTGAAATGGTGTTTTTCATTTGCAATAACCTTAGTGTCCTCAAGGCAATATGATGGTTTGTTTTACCAGCATGTTCAGCTAAAGCTGAAGAGCGTGTTCTTTCTTTACGGATGTCAGCACTATGTTCCTTAATAGAGATGGAGGCTTGGAAATTAGTAAAAACTGGAATCCTCTACTCTCCCCCATTGAATAAGCTTTCCCTTCCCCTTCCTCCCCCTTCCTCCCCTCTTTTGTCCCCCTTCCTCCCCTCTTCTTTCCCTGTCTTGCTTTCCCTCGCCCATCCTAACACCATATGTCTATAAGAATTCTGACCCTTACATCTAGTTGGTTCTTTAATAAACAATCATATTAAGTTGCTTAATAGAAATAGGCACCAGGTATTCATGAGATTATGGAAATTAGACCTCCTTTAACCTAAAGCCCTTATAAACTTTTGTAAAGGAATTATATTAATTAATTACAACAATATAAAACTCACATTTTAGTTTTAGTTATTATTAGTTGAAATATAAATAAATAATATAATAAATTAATTAATTAATTAATGGATTAATATAATACAATTAATACAATTATAAAAATTAAAAAATAATAAAGATATACATATATATGTAAATCTATAAAAATACCAATTATATTAATTGAAAATATAGTAATTGGTAATAAGATAAAATGATATATACAATATAAAAAACCAATCTCACATTAAGAATATTTATATAGTTATACAAATTAAAACTTATACATTGAAAAAGAAAATCAGTAACAATAATAATTAATTACGGAATACATAATAAATTAATACAATAAATTAATAACAATTATAAAATAAAATTCATACCAATATCCAGACAGAATCAAATAAAATAAAATAATTGAAATATACACTTAAATTAAATTAATAAATATAAATAAAAAATTAAATGAAGTTAATACAATTATAAAAATTGAAAATAAATAAAAATAAATAAAACCCAGTATATTATACATATATATATTTAAAACTTTTAAATTGATTTCAATATATACAGATTAAATATAAAATAAAATATAATTAACACAATAATAAATAAAAGTTAAATAAAAATATATATATCAAAGTATATAAGAAATTAATAAACAATAAAGAATAATAATAATAACATAAATAGATAAATGACGCGGAATAGCAGGGAGGGCTGGAAGAAACGAGTGCAGGGGCAAGCGCAGGGAGGCGGAGCGGAGCGGAGGGAAGAACAAGAAACCCTCACGCAGGAGCTGAAGGGCCTTAAACAGCGAGTGCTGAGGGAAAATATGGAGAATCGGCAAGGGAGGGGAGAGATCCCCTCCTTTAAAAATGTAGTTGCAGGTGAGGCAAGCAGCAACAGCATCCAGAATGAGGCCAGGGCGAATAATAAAGAAGCACCAGGGATGGGTAAGCTGTGGCAAATGAAGACTGGAGGAAAGTGCTTACCAAGGGCACACAAGAAACCCAGATATGTAATACCCAACAACATGCTGGAGGAATACAACAGCTATATGAAAGATCATGCACTGATCTACAAGTTCGTAGGGTATTGGCTTAATGAAAAAGAACTATACAGGTGGATTTACCAAAGGTGGAGACCAAAAGGACACATAGAATTGAAACTGGGAGCAAAGGGGTTTTTTACAGCAATATTCGTGAATCTGGAGGATAAAGAGAGGGTTTTTGAGGAAGGGCTATATTTCATGAACAATGCAGGACTGTTCATGAAATAATGGGAAGCAAGATACAATCCTGAGAATGAAAAGATGCTGGAAGCCCCGATCTGGGTCAGATTGTTTGGATTACCAGTGGAATTTTGGAACCCCGAGATTTTGGAAGGGATAGGCAACACGATCAGTGCATTTTTCAAGGTAGCAGATGCAACGAAGAAAGGTAAGTATACATCTTACACAAGACTGTGTGTTTACATGAATATAGCTGAACCTCTCGCGGAACATATAGAACTGGAATATCATGACACAGTTTGGCAGCAGCCATTAGACTATGAGCACATGCCTTTCAGATGCAGAAGGTGTCATGAGTATGGTCACCTATACAGACAATGCCCTTTAAACAAGGAGGAAGAATATACAAGGAAAAAAGAAGAACAACATAGGGAAGCAGAGAGAACATAGGAGACAGACAAGGGTTTCCAACAGGTTACCAGAAAAAAGAAAGCAAGCAAAGAAGGAACAAGAGTGCAGACACAAACAAAATCATCGAACATTGAAAGCCAGAACAAGTTCAAAATCCTCCAGGATAACAATGAAGAGGATGAGGACAATGTGGTTGAGGGAGAAGATCCAGAAAATGAACCCATGGAAATTATCCAGGAAACATGAGAAAAAGTCGCAGGACCAAGAGAAACGAACAAAGAAGAAACAGCTGAAAAGATAGAAATACTAACTAACCAAACCCAAATGGAGACGGAGAGTCAGCAGGAAAACGAGGCAGAGGAAGAAAGGATTATGAGACAATTAATCCAGGAATGGAAAAACTTGGATGAAAGACTCATTCCAGATCGGCAAAAACAAATATATAAGGAGGCTTTTCAAAAGTATAAAGAAAGAAATAGGGAGAATATGGATAATCATGATGCTACATCAGGAGAACAGGGAAAGGAACAGATGGGAATAGGCGGGTCTGGAAAAAGTAGCAGGAAAAGAGGGAGAAAAACAATGAATGAAACGATCCAAACAGTTGGCGAAGTATTGATAAATTCAGGTAAAGTGATACCTCTGTCAGAGGTATTTTCCCACACCTCCAAGCGTTTTAAATGATTATTATCAGCTGGAATATTAGGGGGCTGAATAGTAAGGGTAAGCAGAGATATATGAAAGAGAAATTAAAAAAAGACAAACCAAGTATCATGATCCTACAAGAAACAAAAATCACCATGCAGCAGATGGAAGGAATAATCAAAAATAGTAAACTCCAATACGAAGTCATGGGACAGGATGCAATCGGTTCAGCGGGAGGCATTGCAATATTGTGGAACCCAAACGAGATAATTTTTGAGAGCTGGACCAGCATGACCAGAATCCTTACAGGCTCAGGAAGAATAGCGGGGATGAAGGAAAAGGTAACAATTTCAGGGGTGTATGGTCCCCATACTCCGGGAGACAGAGAAAATTTCATTAAAAATATGCAAGCAACTCGAAGACTTCATCCGGAGACAGCTTGGATTGTAGGAGGATATTTTAATGTAATCGGGTCCCTAAAAGAAAAAAAGGGAGGCATAAGGAAAACAGATCAATATATGGAACTATTCAATGATATGATAGATGGTCTGAGGCTGGTTGATATACCAACTATCAACGGAATCTACACATGGAATAATAGGAGAGGGGGTAAGAATCAGATAGCATCTAGATTAGATCGGTTTTTAGTATCAGAAACGATTATGAATAGAGATGTATTCATAGAAGTAAAGATCACGCCATCTCTTGGCTCTGATCACTGGCCGATTAGACTGGAAGTGGATATTAAGGCTAATCTTGGCAAGAAGCCATTCAGATTTGAAGCCTTTTGGCTTAGACACCCGGAATTCGTAGAAAAAATGGAAGAATGGTGGACGCAAAGCACAATTCAGGGAAAAGGAAAAATGCATACCTTCCAACTTAAACTTAAGGAGCTAAAAGGAAGGATAAAAAAATGGAACAAGGAAGAATTTGGAAACATTATGGAGGAAAAACAGAAACTGGAAGAAGAAATGGAAGCTTTGCAGCAAAGGATAATAAATGAAGGGAGAACAGAGGAAATTAGCAGAAAAGAAGGGATAATTTTAGGAAAACTGGAGGAGAGGAGAAAGCAGGAAGAAGTCTTATGGAGACAGAAATCTAGAATAAAATGGCTCAGGGAAGGGGAAAGGAACACCATATTTTTTCATCAAGCAATGGTACATCATCGACAGAGGAACATAATATTTTCTATCAAAAATGAGGGTGGAGAGAGGATTGTTGAACAGGAAGGGATCGAAAAAGTGTTGATGGAATATCACAAAGGAATATTGACTGAACCTCATATGGACAGATCTGAAGCTATAAAGGAAGTCTGCACGGCCATCCCCAGGATTGTAACTGAAGACCAGAATAGAGCCCTAATGAGAGCGGCTAGTTTGGAAGAGGTGGAGGAAGTGGTGATGAGCATGAAGAAGGGAAAAACTCCTGGACCAGACGACTTTACGGTCGATTTCTATCAAGCGGGCTGGCACTTTATGGGAAAGGAAATTCTGGAATTGATAGAAGAATCTCGTATAAACCAAAAGGCATGGCCTGCTCTTAATTCCACTTTTTTCACTTTGATCCCTAAAAATGATACATCAGAGGATGCTAAGGGATTTAGACCCATCACCCTTTGCAATGCTATCTACAAAATAATATCTTCCGTGATGGCAAAAAGACTGAAACCCCTATTAGAGAGTCTGATATCCCCTGAACAAACCGGCTTCATTGAAGGTAGACAAATTCTAGATGGTCTAGTGGTTACTCAAGAAGTAATTCATTCTATGAAAGCAAAGAAACAAAAAGGAATGATGATAAAACTAGACTTGTCGAAAGCTTGTGATAGAATCAATTGGAAATACTTGGAAGAAATTTTGGGAAGTTTCGGTTTTTGTAACAGGTGGATAAAGTGGGTTCACAGTTGTATATCAACCCCTAATTTCTCAATTCTAGTCAATGGAACTCCCTCGAAAACCTTTAAGGCTTCTAGAGGAATAAGACAAGGCGATCCCATATCTCCTTTCCTATTTATTTTTGCTGCAGAAGGTTTGGGTAGGTATCTTAAAAAAGAGAGAACAACTGATAATATCAAAGGGCTAAGATTGTGGGGTAATGAACTGCCAATAACTCACCAACAATTCGTTGATGACATTATGTTATTTGGGGAACCAACTGTAAGAGAAGTGAGAAATCTGAAAAAGGTTCTAGATTTATTTGCGGAAGCATCAGGGATGGAAATCAAGAAGGAAAAATCATGTACCTTTATATTCAATACTGTGGAGACAGTTAAAAGCCACTTGACCAGGATGCTAGGTTTTAAGCAAGGGGAACTCCCAACGAAATACTTGGGAAACGTATTGGATTTCAACTCTAAGAGACTGAAGAATTGGCAAGGAGTCCTAGAGAAATTAAAAAATGGAGTGGCTAACTGGACTTTCAGAACCTTAAACATTGTTGGAAGGATTGTTCTAGTGAAATCAGTGCTACAGGCTATCCCCATATATCCACTATCGATTATGGCAGTGCCTCAAGGGGTTTGTACCAAGATCAGAGAAATTCTGAGAAAGTTCATTTGGGGAGGTTCGTCTCAACAGAAGAAGTGGGCCTTAGTTTCTTGGAAACATCTGATAAAACGAAAGGAGGAGGGAGGTTTGGGTCTGCGTGATCCGGATAAACTCAACAAGGTGCTTGGTGCAAAACTTTGGTGGCGATGGCTGAGAGGGGGCAACGAATTATGGAAACAACTATGGAGGCACAAGTACAATATGCCAGATTCTATGGAGGATATTTACCAAATACAGGAAACCCCGAAGGGCTCGGCAATTTGGGATCTAGCTAGTCAAAATCGAGATATAGTCGAAAAGAACGTATTCTGGGAAATTAGAGGAGGAGGGGAAGCTAAATTTTGGGACGAGAATTGGCAACAAAGGGGAAAAATGAGCAGTATTCAAAAAATCCAGAACATACAGGATAAAATAGGTGACAACCATACATATGTCAAGGATTATTGGAAAGAAAATGAACTGGATGGGATATGGTGGAAATGGACAACACTAGAGGATTGGGACATTGAGATAGATCAGGAACAACAGAAAGCTTTCATGAAAGAGGTAGAGTCCAGGAAAGTGAAAGCGAGAATAGGGAGGGATATCATCAGATGGGGGAAGTCAACGAAAGGATCCTTTATGGTCAAGGAGGCTTACTATCTGGCAGATCAACAGGAAGTTACTGAAAGAAATCAAGACTGGAAGGGCATCTGGGGTAAAAACTGGTGGCCGAAAATTACCCTATTCGTATGGCTAGTAGCTAAGAACAAGATCCTGATGTGGGATAAGCTCCAAAAGAAAGGCTTCATTGGGCCTTCAAGATGTTATTTGTGCAACAGGGAAGCGGAAACTCGAGATCATCTGTTAATCAAGTGTGTTTATGCCAGGAACCTATGGAGGGAAGTCAGGAAACTATTCCTGAAACCTGAAAGGTACCCGAAAGAAACAAATGAAGTGATCTTCCACTGGCAGAAAGATAAGTTTCAGTGTAAAGTTGTTCGAAAAGCCTGGGATCTCATTGTCGGTTTTGTAATTTGGATGGTGTGGAAAGAAAGGAATCGCAGATTTTTCCAAGACAAATTGAAAAGCACAGAAAAAATTTGGAGCAGAGTAGTGAACCTAACTAGAGAATCAATTCTGGTAGAGAAGTGGGATATGGAAGACTGGAAAGCTGATCAAGGTGAGGAGCAAATTCTTAAGAACCTAAATTTGAAATATGAAATGGTGCATAATAAAAACATGGATAGACTTAATGCGAGACATCAGAGCTATGACAAGTTTGCATACCCCAAAGACAATTTTCTGAAGTTAAACTTCGACGGGGCGTCGAAGGGGAATCCAGGTAATGTCGGATTCGGAGGAATCTTCCGAGACAGCCAGGGAAACACCAGGTGGATCTATGCAGAGTAGGGTGGCGAGATGACAAACAATGAGGCCGAATTATGGGCGATTCACAAAGGGTTGAGAATTGCGATTCGAAACGGTTATAGAAATCTGGAGATAGAAGGAGATTCTCAGATGGTAATTGAAATCCTAAAGAAACTGAACAACCGGAAGAATTGGGAGTAGGTTACCAATAGTTGGCGAACGACAGGGATCGTTCAAGAAATAGCAGAGCTTCTAAAAGGAGTTGAATATAAAATATTTAATCATGTAAAAAGGAATGGAAATCGAGCGGCAGATTTCCTCGCGAATTGGGGTTGCAAGGGTCGAGACGGCAAGATCGACAATCAGTGGAGATCGGTACGGCCCAACAGAGAATGGGAGGATTTGGATGGTATCATTAATAATGACCATGAACAAGCAACGAATGAAAACAATGAGCAAGCAACAAACGCGAATCATAGTATTCGTGCGACGGACAGGTGAGATGGATTGGCAAGCCCAGACATTTAATGAATGTCAGATAAGGCTTAGGAGGGATGTCATGGATAGGCATGTGGGAATAAAATAGGAGTGTGCGATGACAGGAAGGAAAAAACCACCTTACAGCAAGACAATCAACGCAAGTAATCAGCGAGGAGGGAAAAAAGGTATGTCAGAATCCATAAATGGAAATGAAGCGAACCGGACTATTGATAGGAAAGGTGAAGGGCGAAGTAACGGGTGGCAGTGGAAGACCAAGTTGACAGGTAAGAGGAGGGGGGAAGAAGGATTATAAAGGAACGACATCAAAGGATTCGACAGCGAAAAAATTACATAGGAACCCAGAGAGTGACAAGAGGAAAAGAGGTGGTGAGCGGTTACAGAGAGAGGCTGCATCGATATCCTGCTGAGGCTGCCATGGAAACCAGGAAGCGATCAAGGATCGCAGAAGAAATGGAAGCCGAGCTAGGCAGAGAAAGGGATAGGAAAGGCAAGGCAGTTGCGAAAGAAGAGAAAATTGAGGAGATATATGAGATTTACGATGATTCTGAGGAGGAAGAGGACCGGCAAAATAATAGCAGGCGGGATAAGGAGCGAAGCCGAAATGAAGAAGAACGGGAGCAACAGCAAACCAGCGATGAACAGCTGGGACAACGGGGAGGAAGGGTAAGGTAGAGCGGAAGACAGAGGGAAAGCAGACAAGCGGGAAGCAGGACGGAACCGAGCAGCATGAGAGGCGGAGGAACGAGCAGATCCCGAGGAGCAAGGGGAGGGCGACGAGAGCAGATGGGGAGACCGGGAAAAAAGACAAGACAGTCGATAGAAAGGAAAGTCCAGCAAGATGAGAAGGCATATAGCCAGAATATGAGCCCCGGAATTAGAAGAATTATCCAAAATATGGAGGAGGAAGCCATTCAAGCTCAGTCGGACTCTGAGATGGAAGATTGGGAGTTTCTTATCCATGACCCTGGTAACACTAGGGGCAGAATGTCAATGTTTAAACAGTCCCTCCATATATACTGGGTAATGAAAAGATTATTGGCTAAAGCTCTGGAGCAAGCGGCAACAGAGATGGTAGAACTTGCGCAGGGAGTTCCAAACCTGAGGAGGGAGCTCCGTATTATACAGATCACCTTGGAGATGCAGGAGAAGAAGCTGGATGAGATCCAGCAGCTGATAAAGGAAGGCCAGCAGATCGCTAACAAGGAGACTACCCAGCCTCCACGGGCAGAAGCTGAGTAATTTTAGATATGTTTTATTTTTGATGAAAATGCATAGTATAGATAAGTTCGGTAAGTTTCAAGTATTAGATGTAGAAAACGGTTATATGCAAGTAAGTAGAATTAGAAATCTGAAAGACTGTATAGTGTATTTAGCTTGGATAAACAGACTATGGACCTTTTATTTTTGGGCAGCTGTTAAGAACTTCAGGTGGCTGAAATACTCGGTTTCCCCAAGAGGGCGAGTGGAAGGCAACCTCATTTTGATGTACTTTTTGAATTGAAGTAATAGAAAGAAAAGAGCAACACCTTAGCCTACAAAAAAAAAATAACATAAATAGATAAATAATTATAATAGCATAAATACATTAAAACAAATAAATATATCATGACACTATTATTAATTTTAGAAAATAAGATTAATTATACAAAGAAGGTCGGCTTATACTCAGCAATCCTCCTTCACCATTATTTATCTCTCACTTTTCTCTTCTCTGTATATCAAGTCTTGATGATGAGTCTTGGTCTAGGCTCGAAACGTCGACAAAAATAATGAAGAACACTATGGATTATCCGAATTCAATTTCTCAAATATATCAGATCCTGAACTGCATGCACCATCACCAAGCCAACCATGGGAATCCATATCTGTGGACTATAAGTCTAGCCTCCCTTCTATCAAGCATGGTAATGATTGTGTATTTGTGGTCGTGGACATATTTTCTAAGATGACTATATTGGCGGCCAACAAGAAGAGTATATCAACAGAGGACACTACAAAACTATTCTTTGAATAGGTATGGGTATATTTTCAAATCCTGTAGACCATTATATTAGATTGGGATAGCAAATTCCTCAGCACATTCTGGTCAAGCCTCTCGACATTATTTGACACCAAGCTCACTAAGTCAACTGACTTCCACGCCAGATTGATGGCCAAACGGAGGTCCTCAATAGGATGATAGTGAACATACTCCGCATGTACAACTCTAAGCATCCTCGAACCTAGGATTATATTCTTCAATATGTGCAACACAGTTATAATAAATCTCTCCATTTATCGACTCGTTGTAGTCCCTTTCAAGTAGGTCTAGGATTTGAACCATTGTATTTGATTGATGTTGTCATGCCTTATGCGACTACACAAATAGAATCCACACATATATTCTCTAAGGTTGATAAAGCAAATTGATTTATTGAACGCATCCAACACATCTGCCAGTAGGTTCACGACATTGAGGAGAAGTCAAATTCCAAGTACAAGCAGTGACACGATCAACATTGGGTGCCACAAAAGTTTCAGATGGGCGACAAAGTTTGGTTGCATTTTCATAAAGAATGCCTTATCAGACCTCATCGAAACCTCATACCACTCTGATATGGTCCTTACACCATTACCAAGGTTGTGGGAGACAATGCTTGTGAGCTCAACATTCCCCCATTCCTTCGTCTACACCTAGTTTTCAATGTGGACCGCCTTTGACCATACTTCCCACCATTACTAGACACATCATACATTGCATAACAACTCACACCAATAGAGTTAAACCCAAACTACATGGAACAAGCCACAACTGATCAGATTATGGATACACAGGTCAAGAAAACTCGCCAACAGAAGGTTCAATGATATCGGGTTGTCAAAGCTGGCCAACTCCTGCATGTAAGCAAGTGGCTCACTAGGAACCAGGTTCAACAAAAAATTCCTCACCTCATGGACGCTCTACGTGAAATGGGAACCATTGCTTTCTAAGGGGGGAGGAATGATCCAGGTGGATATTGGTGGCCACCCACCTATTCCACCTAGACCTCCAATCGGTTTCAATTGTTTCCTTCTTTATTTCAACATTTACTATTTTTAGCATTTTTCAAGTCCTAAACTTCTAGAGTAGTTTTAACCCTGTAAACAACATTTTTTGAGGTTCATCGCAGGCCCATAGTCATAGGAAAGTTCTTATAGAAAAACCTATAGTACTCAAACAGACCTTTCCAACAAGGTATCATATGCGCCAAACAGAGATAATATGACCAAGTTACGACCCTGGGAAGTTGGATACCCAACTAACCCCAACGGGGCCCACAAACTCTTGGTGTTACATCTCTTGGGGTTAGGGTTTTGGTTGTTTAGGATTTTCTCATGTTTTCAATAATGAATAGGCCCTTGAGCCTCATTGTAACACAATTCAGGGGCATGTAGCCGCTACATCTCTTCTTAGAGATAAGCTACCATCGTCCAAGCTAGTCTTATTTCCATTATGTTTGTAAGAATATTGCAGTATTTGATATTAATTAAATAAAGTGTTATTTCTATTGCATCCTTGTATTTATGGTTATATATGTAATTTGTTGCATTCTTATTTAAATTCATATCATAGGTGTCTTTCACTGGGATGAAATTGGCACTTTTGGTCAACTTATCAACTACAACCAATATACCATTGTGCCTTTGTTAAGTGAGTGGGAAGCCCAAAACAAAATCCATAGAAATGACCTCCCATTTAGACATAGGGATGTGATGTGGTGGTAGGAGTCTTATTGGATGGCGATGATCAACCTTCACTCATTCACATTCAAGACATTTGGCAACAAACTGGACTATGTTGTGCTTCATTCCTGCCAAAAGAACAGTTTCTTCATGTATGAATACATCTTCTTCACTCTAGGATTTGCACAATAGAGTGCTATATGTGACTCTTCAAGGATGGTTCTTCTTATAACCCCTTCCTTAGGGATGTACATTGTCCCTTCAAATCTCAATATTCCATCTCGTTCAAGGACATAACCCTCAAACTTTGGTTCTATCTACTTCTGATTTTGGAGTGTTCATATAACCTTTATATACCAACTATGTTCAAAGAGTTTTTCCAACATATGATCCCTCAAATTAACCCTCAAGGCTACGAGGGAGAATGTTCATGGCCTCCTACTTAGTGCATCGACCACCACATTCTCCTTTCCCTTAATGTATGAGATGCCAAAATCATACTCACTCATGAATTCACTCCACTACCTCTGTCTAGCATTCAAATCCCTTTGAGTGAAGATGCTCTTTATGGTTTTCTGATATGTTCTTAACTCAAATCTTCTCCCAATGAGTTAGTGTCTCCATAGTTTCAAAGCTAGTGTTACTGCTACTAATTCTAAGTCATGGGTAGTGTTGGAGAGGTAAATCCCCTCTACGGATAGAGGCGATCCCTACTAGCCTAGAACGGGTCTAGCAACAATCAAACAATGCTACCACACAAGTTCCTAATTGCAAATAAAAGGTAGGTGATGAAGACCTACTTGGATTCCAACACTTTTGTTCATGGAAGAGACATCGCCCATGCTCCTTTGCCTTGGTCGGTCACAATCCTCCACTATCCTCGTGAATGGACACCTGCACACAAAGAGAACAACACAAACACAAGCGTGAAATCTAATAAATGCAATTATACATCAGTCAGGAAGGATATAACTCAACATCAATCATTACAACAATGAGAGTGGAACTATAATGATAGTCATCTATTATTAATAATCAACAAAGGAGAATACAACCAGCGTCCTGGCGTCAAGTCCTCCTTTGGCTGGGTGCTCAGCTACACAAGTCTTGCAAAGCTTGAAGGGATGAGGGACAAGCCTCTCTCTTTTTGGTGACAAGATCTCCTCACTTAGGTTAAGCCTTATGGAAACAAAGAAGGCTCTTGCAACTCTAATCTCTTGATATCTTCCTTTCAGCACCAATATTATTACCACTACCACTAGCTTGCTCAAGGCATGGAGACAAGCTTTTATAGATGAGAGAGGATGGGATAAGATCAATCACAACAATCATGGATTTGGCTTCATCACTTGGAAACTTCCATGGAAGGGTGGCAAACTACTTCCCATTCAAGGAGATTCGAAGCCAAACCATCCTGACTTAACATAGATTAAGTTGGTGAATGAGTTGGAGAGAACTTTCGGAGGTTGATTGGTTAAAAACTTTGCCCAAATAGGTTGGCGCAATTGCGACTCTGGGACAGAGCGCTAACAGCGTGCCCCTTTTAGAGGATTTTCCCCATTGGCGCGGGAAGAACACAGTGGCCCCGCGCTAATGTAAAAAGGGCTATTTTTATGGGCAAGCTGCAGGAGATGTCTTCAGGGCATGTGAAGCT
>APFE030057238.1:0-31834 GCA_000404065.3 Pinus taeda
ACACTGACTATTTAATATCTGTAAACTCTTTCTATTCTTATTAGTTAGTTCCTAAAAAATTGCATTTGCAACAAAAATAAGTTGTAATTATTTTATATAAAATCTTAAGAAGAACTTAAGAGAAGGGTTCAAATTTTGAGAGTGAAATTGTATTGTTGTATCTGAGGACAATATTATTACAATTTTTAATCAAAATATTCTTCTTTCAACTATTGGCAGTTTGTACTCCTCTATTATAGTTTTTCTCTTGTAAGTTATGCATCCTGGTTTCATCTGTGCAATTATTTGAAGTTATATGGATATCTTAAGAGACTAAATAAACAATAAATTTCCCTATCATCTGACAATGTTATATTATACACAAAGATTTATGATAGAAAACATTTGCTTTTATAATACCTTTGATTGAATGGTTACATGATTGTCCAATATTTCATATAATCAATTTTTTTTTTTGTGTTATAGAACCATTGGAAAATAATTTATGTGTGTTTTCTTTGGTGACAAACATTGAAGTATTCATTGAATTCTATAAAATATGTTACAATCTTCTTTCAATTCTTCTATAACCATAAACAACCAAATTAGTCATTTGGCTTAGTTAGAAGCTAGCTTGTTGATTAAACATCAGAAATGTATTTTCTTATAGTGCATTAGATGAGAGCTAAATTGAATCAAAACCTTTCTTAATTTTTTTTTTACTAGTGCCTTGGCATACTTTTCTAGCCAAAAACTATCTTAAGGATACAACATAAGATATGGTTTTATTGTTACTAATATTGCAACCAAATTGTTCAAGGAAGATATACATTTGAGAGAGGATAATCTTTGGTGTGGGATGAACCACTCAGCTCATGAGCTAGGACATTCCCATGCATTGCACTTCCTTTTGACTCTAGAATTCCTTTTAGTTCTTGATTTACATGGGGGAAGACAAAGAAGTTGAGAACAAAGTTGAACGCTGAAGCAATATGCATCTAAAAGAGATAATGATGGTGATTTTGAATCTAATGTCATTGATGGAGATAGAATACATTTTTTCTTTTTAACTACTTTTGTCCACTCATCTTGCTAAGATTAGAGCAAGTAATGAGTTTTGATTGATCATCTTCTTCCCATGCAATTTCTTTACTCTTCTCCTTTGAATGGGGAAGTTGCTAGGGGTCCATATAATCTCTAGGGTAGTTTTTATTTCTTCTATCAATCAACCTAATTACATCTTGGTCTAAGGAATGATTAGTGTAGGTTTGGCTAGTAGAGTAGTAGGTAAGGGAGAGCTACTTACCTTCTAGCTTGGTAGGAATCCCCTCATGAAGATGGAGACCTCTATTCGTAAAGTGCATTGTGGTTGCCTCAATTCATAGTGAGATCCTTGCTTATCAAGTGGTGAGACTTCACACCTCTATTGCACCAATTAAATTTCCTTAGAACTTTTCTAACATGTCTTACCTTGTGCTAGCTTCTTACTCATATACAATCATAAAGTCCTAGTATACCACCTTTGTATTTCACATTCTAGGATATGGTTGTTATCCCAAGTGTGTTTCAGAATTTCTATTTTCCCTTCTCCTACTTTATCTCTAGATGAAGTGTTATTTTGTGCAAGCCAAACTTGGGGAATGAATGTAACTCTATCCTTATTAGGCATCCTCATGCTATTCTATTTAATGGAATCTTATATATAATGAAGTATGCAATTTCCAAATCAATCGGAAAATCTATATATAGACTATAGGAACCTTGAAAACCAGCAATGTCCAGTTAGATTAGTCCTTTATTAGACTCTTCAACATCCTACAACAATCTGTCATAAAAGAACAATGCAGATATATCTTCTGATTTAATCAATTTCCATACAGTAGATGATCCAATGGGTTATCATCATATGTTTTATCCTCTAGTATCTTACTTTTCCTTATTCTAGGAACTTGGTATGCTTTGAAGGGATTTTTCCTTGCAAATTTTAGCTTTGCTAGCTTCTTTCAAGAGCTATGTCAGCCTCTGTTTCTCAACATCCACATCTATGTTTTATGTGTCAAGTTTCTTTTCCTAATTCCTACCACATGCTCCAATACACCAATTGCATCCTCCAACCTATACATGAGATAAATTTATTCATTTCAAAAATAAATTTATAGAGGAATGCAATACCAAAGTATAATTTACTACAAAAATTTTATGAATTTTTAAAATGAAAAATTGATATAGAGAAACAACATAAATGTAAAATATAATGGTGATTGTTCCACTGAAATTTTGCTAATTAGTACATGGAACAGTTTGTGAGTGTGAAGAACTGATTTGAGGTAAAGTGAAGATGGTCGTACTAGTTGAAAAGAAAAATCATAGGGAAAATGCCTCAGCATAATGGATTCCTTGAAAACTTGGAGGACTTCAAGGTATGCAGAGGCAAATTAATGTACCTATTCTATTGACCCACCAAAAAATTGCTTGCACTTGAGTATAATGGGTTGAATGAGAATCTCAAGGGCTTAAAAATATATGCAGATACTAAAATAACCTTCAATAATTTTTTATTTTTCAACATGTCTATGAGTAAAATCATCGAAAATGATTCAAAATTCCTAAGAAACTTGTGCAGACCTCCCAAGCCACCATGAGAGGATTTATGCTGGAGCAATGAACTCAAAATAAAAATCAAACTACAATTACCACCATGGAGGCAATTCAATAAAAAGTTTAAATTTATTCACCCGCCCATTGCATCGAACATTCTAGCTAGATTGTTATATATCACAAGTGTATCAGGATGATAGGGACTGCAAATCTGTTCAAAAATCAACCTTGATTTTTCAAACAAATATGCAGCTTAATTTATAGCATAGCACTGCACACAAGGCAGTCCCATTTGGTTCAAAACAATGCTAAAGAAGACAGATCTCATCTCCCCACTGGCCCTCAATTTTTCAATGGCATTCCTTAACAAATCTCGTGCCTTAGCATGCTTCCCCAAGATAGAGTATACAACACCCATATGTGCTTCAATGCCTGCTATCACAATCTATTGACTAGGAGCATCACTGAAGGCTTCCAACACCTTATGAAGAAGACCCAAAGCATGTTCAAGCTTCTTTTAGGGTCTTCTCTCGGCTTCTCTACTAAACCATAAAATACCTTACTTCTTCAAACAAATCTGTAGCTTCATTTATAGCATAGCACTACATGCAAGCCAGTCCCATTTGGTTCAAAAAAATGCCAAAGAATACATATCTCATCCCCCCACTAGCCCTCAATTTTGCAATGGCATTCCTTAACAAATATCGTGCCTCATCATGCTTCACAAAGACATAGTATACAACACCCATCTATGCTTCAATGCCTGTTATCACACTCTGTTGACCAAGAGCATCATGCAAGTATTCCAATTCCTTATGAAGAAGACCCAAAGCATGTTCAGGCTCCACTTCAATTCTTCTCTCGGGTCCTCTACTAAACCTTAAAATCTACAGAGAACCATAATAGATGGTCTAAGTTTCAGTTATAACGAGAGTTTTAATCCAACGGTGACAAACATTTTAATCATCTAACATCAGATTATATGGGTCATAGTAAGATAGGTAAGATAAGAGGGGAGTTGATTTCAAAGGGGAACTCCTTACATCGTAATTAGGTTGTGTTTAGCTCTAGGTTTCTAGTTTGCCAATATTGAATAGGGTGTGAGGGAAAACATAATACATAGGTCGAAATGTTAACACACTGATAATACAAAAAATTAAACAATAAATTATAACAATATAAAGGAGGGTTAAGAAACTTAGGAAAATAGAAAATTGTTGGCTAAACAAATAGGCTTTCCAACTAGAAATGACACTTTGAATTTTTTGATGTAATTCTCCTCACATAAAAATAATTAAAAATAGGAAAATCCAAAAGTCCTTTATTGCATGCCATGGTACAACTTCAATCTCTTAGTCAATAATGGGAATCGAGCTTCAGAGAAACTCTAATATCATGTTTGTGAAATAAAATATATCTACACAATTTGAACACCTTAAGACAACGACTCACATAAATAGATCATTTTTTTCCTTCCAAGTAACGAATATCAGGGAAGACCTCACGTGCACTTTCCCTCATTTCAAGGATGGTACTTCAGGAAAATGCTAAATTTTATAAGTCATAAATGAAGTTCAATAACTCATGTAAATGGAATCCATAATCAACTCACTAAGAGAAAACATGCTACAACAAAAGACTTGAACCCAAGTGGGGAGGGTAACAAATTTTCCTCATAGTGATTCAAGTTACACCCAATTGATAGATAAATCAAAGGTTAGCGCACATGTACATGGTTAAAACCCTTAAAAAGAGAAATAGTGCATGTCCCAACCAACATAACCACTTGAAGCAATATATTAATGTAAAAGAAAGATCAATTACATTGGCATCTCTCACTATCTAGAATAAAGAAATGACCCCCCATGTTGTTTAAATAGAGTTCATGGACCAATCAAGTTGTAACACACCCAACCCCTAAGAAACCTTAAGAAGGTGGGGGTTATAATTCATTTTTCTTATAATCACTTTAAACCCCATTTCTAAGGTTTACATTGTCTTCTTCTTGTCAAGAGCTTTCTGACGTTATAAAATTTGTCCCGTTTTAAGTCTGAGACACCAAGATATGGCCCTTAGAAGATTCTTATACCAATGTCACATCAACATGTGTGTACATCAAACACATGGTATATGACATGGCAACTAGTGTCATGTGTCACCTCAAGGGTGTTGCCTTGTCAACACCCAGGGCCACCTAGTTTTCCTAAGTCATCCCTTACCTTCCTCACTAATTAATTAATTTTATTTATTTACTTATGTCTTTTACCTTTTGGTGGCCTGATCGATGCTTCTCTCTCATAGTTGCTCATGATGATAGATCTTCCTTCAAGCGATCAAGCTTCTTCTAAAGGACCCGCTCTGATACCAATTCTTAGAAATAATACTGAGAGGGGGGGTGAATCAGTATTATCAAACTCTTCTCTCTTTATACAAATATTTTCTGATCTGACAATTTAAACTTGCATATACCTTCCAAATTTATAATTAGATGTTTGTCATTAATTTGTATGTGAGAACCATAAAACAATGAGCAGGAACGCAAAATAGACAGTCACACCAAGGAACACAAGATGTAAGGTGGAAACCCAATGTGGGTGAAAACCACTTGCTGCAATATGTGTCTATATTCTTTCAATAAGAAACTTCTTCTTACAATGATTTTGTACTGGTGCAGTCTTTTACCAGTACGCAGGCTGCAACTTGCAGAGAGCTACAACCCTCTCTCTCGTTTTCCAGCTTCTTCTGGAAGGGAGCAACAACCCCCTTAGCTTTTGTACTAGTTGAAATACTAGTATGTAGGTGCTGATCTATAGAAGGCTACAACCTTCTCTTTTCTTCCGGGGACCACGTTTCATAAATTTTCAAACTGGATCCAAAACGTCAAGTACATGTGCATCACCCAATCTCCTTTAAACAATTAACTTCTTAGAATGTAGTAACCAGAAAATATCACCAGTAACCAGCCACCAATTTAAACCCAGATCTCTGCAGAAACAGGTAAAATATAGCTAAAATATATTTCAAGAAAAGGTCTGCAACTTCACCGAAGGAAACCTGCGGATATCTGCACTTCTACCGTCATGAGTCTGTGCAGCTCCGCATCTTCACTGTTTACTATTCAGCGCACTTCCGCACCTACTTCGCTGATTCAACTACGCACCTCCGCACCTGCGCCTTCTGCTGCGCTGCGTTCCTCCGCACCTGCGCCTTCTTCTACGTTGCGTTCCTCCGCACCTGCGCCTTCAGCTGCGCTGTGTTCCTCCGCACCTGCGCTGTGGATCGCCTGCGGACCTCTGTATAGAGCCAAATTCTCAGTCCTCCAATGTGCCACAGACTGTCAGATCCACAGATCTGATCATGCGCCAAAGAGATCACGACCTATCAATAGATCCGCCTTACAATTTACAGATTTCTCTTTTATCTAGATCTAGCTTTTCAAATCGATCACCCAAAATTTCAGATCTTAAGATATTCAATATTCAAGTGAGTAGCCAAAGGATCTCCTTTCCTTTTTATAGGCAAGCCCTTACTCAAACCATGGATCAAAACCATAGAAAACCAATACAAGGGATCCAAAACCTGGGTTCAATATTTTAGATGCCAAAACCATGGACCAAAACCATAGGATCAAAACGTCAAACTATATACCATGGACCAAACATAACATGCGCGTTTTTCTCTGCATGAAATTCCGTGCATTTTAGGTTCACACCTTTTGTGCGGGAGACCTGCGAACATATCCGCACCTTTTCAACAGTGCTCCTGCGCAACCTGTCGAAGACTGTATCTTTTGATCTGTGCACCTGCGGAACCAGAAAATAACATTGTTGTACTATAATTTATCATCGGAGATGAGTGGGTTGCCATCAAGTACAGCATATGTATCATAGTGCCAACAGATGTCTTACCATACCTTTAGGCTTAAATTGTTATAACTACCACTTAAAATATTTCCATGTGGAATACATCAAATTTGATAAAGTCTTACAGTAGATAATTGATGTAAATTTTAGCCTAATTATCTACTTTAGGTTCCATATATGTCTTTCATGCATGTAAGTAATTGTATTTCTCCTAGTGTAACCTAGAAAGGAATTAAAGATAAAGAAATCATACAGTCATAAACTATTAATTCCTTAACACAAGTCATATTGTGCCTTAACTTCTCTCAATATCTTTGACAAGACTTAAGACATTTCAACCCAATAATAATTAGGATTGCATTCAGGCCAAAAATAATAGAAATAAACTATGTAAATTGTCCAAAGACATTTAAACATCATATTATATCTTTGTGCATGCATGAAAGTAAAAATCACTAGCTACCATAAAATAAAACAAATTATAATTCTAAATGGTTCTTGAAATTTATGACAACTCAAAGGCTCTTTAAGATTTATGATAACTCAAAGACTCTTTGAGCTTCCTATATTAAACATGCACTATGCTCCATGGTTTTACCAACAAATACTCACCATACATTAATTTAAAAGGATCTAAAGGTCCCAGTTTATTTTTACAACAGACTTACAGGCTTCATGGATTCATTAATGATTTCTTTAATTTGTTAATTCAAATGTTTTTTGAAGACATTTCTAATTAAGTCTTCACTCTAAAACATCGATATTCCAAACATTACTCGTGTTAAAGAACAAATTGCAATCATAGATTCATAATCAATCCTCTTCCAAAGGCAACATTCATACATTCACACTTGAGATTGTAGTCCAACTCAACACTAGTCATAAAACATTGAATAACAATATCATCTCATTAACAACAAGAAGTTTATACACTTATCTAACTCATGGTGTAAACACCAAGGACAATGTTCCTTTAAGGGGGAGGGGATTGTAAAACCCCTAGTCTTAAGTCCCCCACATATATTGTAATTATAATTAATTATGTTAATGATGCTTGTAGGAACAAGTAAATTATAAATGGGTCAAAATACTCAAACAATTGTAATATGCATTTTATTTATATACAATTCCAAATATTGAAGAAGAGTGAAACAAATACAAACTTTAATACTTAAGGGGAAAAGTTGTAAGGGGGTTTAATACGTTTGTTATCTCACCTGAATAAATTGTTCTCATTTCTGATTTGATATCTGAACCACCCAACTGCCAGTGTGAAGGAATAAGAGTGGTATAGAGTTGCCCCGAGAGTATGGGATATGTATCCATTTCCATCATCCTGCTCAAAACATGGGAGTGCTCAAAACCCTCTTCACTAGAGCGCTAAGAATATCCAACCATGAGCATGTAGAAGAGGAGACAAAATATTTGAAGAAAATCTTTGCTAGCATTGGGTATAATAATAAAGGAATCATAAAAACCATCAAAAGAGCTAGAACTAGAAATGGAGCAAGACCCTCTTCAACAAGCTCCAAACCTCCTAATAATAAGTCATATGTACCATTCATTCAAGGAATCACAGATAAGCTGGCTAGGGTTCTTAGAAAGAGAAATATTGATACCTCTTTTAAGCGCTTAACAACCATTAGACAAAAGATGAGATCGCTAAAAGACAATCTTGATCACCTACAACACAAAGGGGTTTATAAGGTCTTGTGTTCTTGTGGAGAATGTTATATTGGAGAGACATGATGATCCTTCAAAATCAGACTCAAAGAACACGACGCTGGTATTAGAAATGGTAGAACTCAAACTTCAACACTTGCAGAACACTCATGAAGAACATGTCACCATGTGTGCCTTGAAGATGAAAATAACTGCCAAGGAAAAGCATCAATATAAGCAAAAGATTCTTGAAGCCCTTGAAATTATTAAGCATCCTCCCAATCTTTATAGAGATGGGGGTATGGAAATAAGTAGGATTTTGACCCCCTTACTCACCCAGGTAACGAAGTCTTACAACCTTGACTAAAACTTCTCTACCTTGTTACCTTATGCTCTTTAGCCCTCATTTGACCTTTCCTCTATCTCTATCCCTCTCCATCATGTTCATATTTCCTCTAAACCTTTCAATGCATCACCCTTCTCCTCATTCCTTCCATTCCATCCTTACCAAATCCTAGACTTAATAACTATATCATTTGAACTATCTCTAATAAAGTATCCCTAATAATCACAATAGTATCCCTTATGACATGTATTATATTAATAACAATAACAATTAATTCAAATTGTAGTAATAATTATTATTACTAACTCAATGAGTTTATAATAATAATTATTAGATAATAACAATAAATTAATTATTATTACTATTATGATTATTATTAATTAATATTTATTATTAATAGTAATTATTTAATTAATACCAATCATAATAATTATTATTAATAATAATAGGAATAATTCTAGTTATTAATTATTAACTATTAACCTTACTATTAATTATTACTAATAATTAAACTATTAATAAAAAAAATCCCTTATAATTATTAATCTTCATTCTACAATCTAAATAAAATTCATAATTTATTAATTCTCCTTAAATATTAATAAAATAAAATTTCTAACTGGTTGACTCTTTCATATTACATTTCCTCCCATTCCATATTAATTTCCATCATTTCTCTCTCTTCTCTGTAGGGTTTTTTTCTTGATGATGGGTCTTGTTATAGGCTCAAAATGTCGACACAAAAACTATGGCTACTCGGGAATTAATTCTTAACATTAAACATACCCAATATATGGACCACTTCCTTTCAACTACACCAACATCCTTGCTCTTGCATACCAACAACATTTTTCATGTCCTTTATCTTTCAAAATGATTTAGCAATGGTATTTTTCTTCACAACTTGGTAACTTTTATATTTGTAGAATTCCATTTAGTATCTACATTAAAAAACTAGCAAAATATATGTGTTATGACTATTTTCATATACAACCATTAAACTTTCCGTACAAGATCCAAATTTCCACAAAATAACATGCATTTCAAGAAATGAAACTTTCAACTCAATAGTTATATGTATGGTTATCCTTCAGTTCATTAGGATACCACAAGTAACAATTCTAACAAGTCCAACTCACTACTTGCATTCAACACACCCATCTACACAAATGATCCCAATGAATGTATGACATAATATTTTCATAGCTAGCTCATTCAAGTCTCCTCCTCTTTGTAGTCACTCACCCTTTTGGGTCTAGGTAATTCCCTTCTATGTTATAAATTCCTTTGATCAAACTACCCTATTGATCTAGATTCGATCATTATATTGTTTGTCATACATCTCGATGCATTTGAAGTGAAAAAAGTGGAGGAATCAACTCATGGGAACGTTTTTACTAGCGGGACCTAGTTTGGGAAAACAGGGTCTAAAACCTTCCAGGAGTGTTTTGAGGCATCAAACGATGTTTTTTGTGGGGTAAAACTTTGTCTCTTTAGTGTTTCCCCATTTCATGTTATTCTAGATACATAGTTCTTTCCAAAGGCTCAAGAAGTGCGTCAATCAGAGTCTATATGCAAAAGTTATGCAACTCAGAAGTTAACCTTCCTATTTTCACACATATAGTTTGGGAGGATGTCACGTTAGCCACCATGTTTCATGGAAAAAGGGCTAGCGATGTGATTATGATGTAAAAGACTCTAGAGGAGTCCATATTATAACTCTAATTAAGAGTTGATGTAGTCAAAATTAACCACTAGTAGGTTATCGGTCTATGTTACAATTGGGCCACTAGGAGGAAGAGGAATTCCATTCTTTCGAGAGCATTTTGTTCCATAGATAAGCAAAGATAGCCAAGAGGGATAGGAGGTAGAGAACATAGAGAGGATATGTGCATTGTAGCAGCCCATGGGCCACAGACATTACTTATTTGTACTTGCATCCATATTTCCAGATAGAGAAAGAGAGTGAAGCAGCCTCACCTTCGAGCTGGGTTTTCTCCCGAAAGGGTTTCCTAGAGAGAATATCTTGTGTCTTATGTTTGTGCATGAATTTATTTTTTCATTCTCTACTTTTTTTTCATAATTTCCATTCGCATGCATGCACTAATTACAGTTAAATCTGCAAATCTAGAATTTTAATAAAACTATAATAATGTAACATTTCAGTTTTTTAATATATTATTATCATATTTGTTGTGATGAACTATCCATTGGAATATCCACAGTAGATTACAGATCATTTGGTATTAGAGCCGATTTCTTTGGGTATTTTATGGAGATTGCAGGGATCTAGATTGGCGGGGCCAAAAATCGTAAAACCCTAATCATGGTCAACAAATCTGTAAATGAACTTGTGATCCTGCATAGGTGAGGTTTACACAATTGGAACAACAAGTCGCATATATCAAACGCAATGTAAGCCTACTCATAGAAACCTTGAATAGCAAGTTGGGGATATTTGGGGAAGATGGGGGTTCGAATGCAGAGGAAAAAATAGAATGGGGATCAACTTATCGAGGAGAAATGAAGAACCAGTAGAAGAAGGACACAAAAAAGATTAACCCAGTTCAAGTGTTGTGAATCAATCATAATCATTGTTTAAAATGAAAGAAAAATTTGATATCAAACCATAGCACGACGAGTTCGATGCTCTGAAGCTAAATCATTTGTTGCAACATAAGAAGTTTATTCTAGTGTCCATCAAATTGAGGAAGGGAAAAAGATCTCATTCATGCGGCTGAAATTAGAGGGCCATGAGCTGACTTGGTGGTAGAGCCACATAGAAACCCTGAGGTTGGAAGGAGAACATCCAGTGACTAAGTGGGAGGATTAAAAAACCCTCATTAAGCCACAATTTTATCCCATTGGGTACGTGGAGGACCATTGGATCCAATGGCATTACTTCAAGCAAAAGTCGAGCCAAAGCAGGCAGGAGTACACCACGAAATTCAAAAAGATGGTTGTAATGTTGGCTATCTCTCCAAAGAACCTAGATGTACTCCTCAAGTATTTGGGGGCTCTGAACTACCATCTGCATGAGCAAGTGATGCTATTCAAGCCCAAATTGGTGGACAAGGCGTGTGTACAGAAAAAGAACCTAGAGAACATAGGCCTGAAAAAAGTGCAATCAAGTGGATCAAAGAAAAAGGATAAACAAGAAGCTTCTAATGAAGGGAAGAGGAAGCAAAAATGGGGAAAAGATAAGAAGATGGCAGCCACAACACACAAGTGCAAAGATTCTAGCAACTACTGCAACATTGATGGCCATACAGAGGAGAAGTGATGGAAGTTGCATCCAGAGCTAAACCTGAAGAACAAGAAGAAATATAACAAGAATAAGAATTTCATGGCCATGGATTAGAGCAAACAAGTTGAAAGAAGCTCAGGCGTGGATGAGAAGATCTTCGTACATCAGTGCAAAAGGAGGTGAATTTGAGTAGCCTTTAGCAACATGAAGCGAAAGAAACACAAAACTCTTCCATATAAAGATACAGGTTTGAGTCAAAGAAGAAGACACATGGAAGACTGCCAAACCAGGCAAGGTTTGTATGATTGGTTAGTCATGCCCTTTGGCCTATGTAATGCACCAACTACATTTATGAGATTAAAGAATGGTTTAATGCGCCCATTTATCGATTCATTTGTTATTATATATTTAGATGATATACTGGTATATAGTGCTACTTGGGAGGAGCATATTTCCCATTTGACATAGGTTCTAGAAACATTGAAGAAGCACCAACTGCTAGAAAATGTCAAGAAGTGCGAGTTTGTGCATCAATCGTTGGTGTATATGGGGTATGTGATCGATGGAGGAGAACTAAAGATAGATCCTTACAAGATAGATGCCATCATGAAATGGTTGGTGCCTGCTAATGTTTATGAGGTCAGGAGTTTCAATGGGGCAACACAGTCCTTGAGGAAGTTCATACCCTCATTTTCAGTGGTAGCAGCACCGCTCCACACCATAACAACAAGTGGCAACAGTTTCCATTAGGGAAAAGGTCAACAAAGGGATTTCGAATAGCTAAAGAAGAAGATCAACCAAGCTTTAGTTATGGCATTACCAAAATTGTAGTGACCCTTTGAAGTGGAGACAAAAGCCAGTGGGTATGCTATGGGAGATGTCTTGATGTAGGGAGGAAGGCATTTTTGCTACCATTCTGAAGTATTTCATGGGGAAATTCTTAACCACCCTACCTACAACAAGGAGCTTTATGCCATGGTGCAAGCTATGAAGAAGTGGAAGCATTATCTAATGCTAAAGGAGACAATAATCCACACATATCACTAGTCATTACAGTACTTGTAGTCCCAAAGTAAGCTACAACAGACTAGGCATTACAAGTGGATGGGGTTTTTACAAAAGTTTCATTTAGTGATCCACTATAAGAAGGGAAATACAACCAAGTTGGATGACATTCTTTGAAGGCCACCCACATCAAAGATCACAAATTTGGGGACTCTTATGCACATGGATCCATTCACCCATGATGCATACAAAGAGGAATATTTAGAGGATGAGGACTTCAAGGAGGTGCCTCAGTAGGTGTAGAGTCAGAGTCATGTGAACGATGGAGATAGCATGGTTGACTACCATCTGCAGGACAGGTTACCTACATGCTCAATAAACTATGTGTTATTAAAGGTGAGAGATTGTAGCTGATTAGAGAGGCTCACACCTTCAAGGTTACAAGGAACTTTAGTGTAGGGAAGACCTATTGCTAACTTGCAGAGGTATGTGTATTTTGCAAGATGGAAGAGCAGGTAGCTAGGTTCATAAGAGGATGAATTCTTTGTTTTACCAACAAGCCTAGTAACAGGAAACAAGGTCTATATCATTCCTTACTTGTACCTACTTGTCATTGGGAAAGAATTTACATGGACTTTGTGGGAGGTTTGCCGACAACCTGGAAGGGAAATGACTACATGTTCATGTTAGTTGATGGATTACACAAGATGTGTGTTCTAATTCCCTGTGAAAAGACCATTAATGGGAAAGAAGCAACAAACTTGTTCTTTGGATAGGTTTGGGTGCACTTTGGGATACCAAGGAGCACCGTTTCATATAGGGATACAAGATTTCTTAGTGCATTCTGGACTACATTGTGGGAGAAGATGGACACAAAGTTGAAGAGTACTAAACATTCCATCCACAGACATATGCGTAGACAAAAGTAGTCAATAGGAATTTGGTACAGCTTCTGAGGGGATACTACCAAAAGCATCTAAAGACTTGGGATGAAAATCTAGTATATATACAACATATGTACAACAGAACAATCCACACTTCTACATGAAAGTCCCCATTTGAAACTTGTTTTGGATATTTTCCACCTTAACCTTTGGATATTGCATATGGGAAACAAGGAGGAGTGAGGGAAGATTTTATAGGAGATGCTTTAAGGGCTGAAAAAATCATAGAGAAGATAAGGAAAATCTATCTATAGGTACAAGAAACACTACAAAATATGCAAGAGAAGTATAAGGTCAGGCATGATCAGCATAGAACATAGAAATCATTCAAAGTGGGAGACAAAGTATGGCTACAGTTGAACAAGGAGAGGTTGTAGAGGCCTGGTAATAAAATCAAGGCTCTGAGGTATGGTCCCTTTGAAATACTGGAAAAGGTGGGTGAGAATGCCTATCAACTCAGTTTACCAACATATATGTGCATTTACTCAGTTGTGAATGTAAATAATTTGGAACTCTATGAGCCTTCCATGTTAGATCAGGAAGAGGAACAAGTTCTACCTTATGTGGAGGATTTGGCATAAGATGCTCAGGCAGAGTTGACAAAAGATACAATTTTGTAGAAGAGGTCCATATCTACAAGACAGGGGCAACATGACCTTTGGCAGATTGGGTTGAAGGGACAACTTCTAGGGAAAGCTAAATAGTACACCAGAGAGAAGGTGGAGGAAAAATTTCCTCACCTCATTTAGTAGAAGCTTTTGGGGCCAAAATCCTCCCAAAATGGGGAGGTGTGATTTGGATTGGATCATTGTATTTCTTTCCATCCATCTCGATTCATTTAGAGTGGAAAAAGTGGAGGAATAAGCTCACGAGACCATTTTTACCTGCAGGACCCAGTTTGGGAAAATGAGACCTGAAACCTTCTAAGAGCATTTTGAGGCATCAAACGAATTTTTTTTGGGGTAAAATTTTGTCGCTTTAGTGTTGCATCATTACATGTTATTCTACACACATATATCTTTCCAACAATGCAAGGAGGGTGTAAATCAGAGTATGTATGAAAAAGTTATGCCACTCAAAATTTGACCTTCGTGTTTTCACACATATTGTTAGGGAGGATGTCGCATCATCCCCCATTATTCATAGAACAAGGGCTAGCCACGTGATTATGATGTAAAAGATTATAGACGAGTCTATATCGTAACTCTAGTTAAGAGTTGATGTAGTCAAAATTAACCACTAGTAGGCTATTAAGTTGTGTTATAACTGGGCCACTAGGAGGAAGAGGCATTCCATTCTTTTGAGATAATTTTGTTCCATAGATGAGCAAAGATAGCCAAGAGAGATAGAAGGTAGAGCACATAGAGAGTATTTGTGCACTGTAGTAGCCCACGGGCCACATACATTACTTCTTTGTACCTACAACCATATTTCTAGATAGAGAAAGAGAGTGAAACAACCTCACCTTCCAGCTTGGTTTTCTCTCGAAAGGGTTTCCAGAGAGCATATCTTGTGTCTTATGTGTGTGCGTGAGATAATTTTTTTGTTCTCTACTTTTATGCATAATTTCCATTCTCATGCATGCACTATTTACAATTAATATACAAATCTAGAATTTTAATAAAATTGTAATATTGTAAAATTTCAGTATTTTAATATATTATTATCAGATCTATTGTGACGAAATGTCTAGTGGAATATACACAGTAGTTTAGAGATCGGATACCAAGGATTTCTTGTAAGATAATACCAAAGAGATTGTTAAAATCTTCTATCCAAAGCAACCCTCAAGCTTTCTCTAACGTAGTTTACATGTCATTACTCATGGAAATCAAGGCATATCATAGGGTTGTAATGTCGCTATAGTGACCTTGTTCATGGTCCTCTTGCTTCACAACCTTTATCTATCCTTCCTAAATTGATTCATCATCTCACTTATATCACAACATACAATTATCATGCGATATATTTGAAAATTTTCAAACAAAAAATTTGTTTTCCAAAATTACTGCATACATAAGCCATGTCTCACACACATGAGACTCTTCTCATAATGTTGAGTGCCTTGCACGTGATGATATTCCCAACCTTCATCATGGACTTACATTCCATGCCATACCTAGAGAATTCTACCCACAATTCACATTTTCACTTAGCCAAATAATGTTAGTTTTGTGTGCATAATTTCCTTTCAATATATTATTTACAACATCCATTAGATTGGTTCCAAAACCATCATATAATCAATCATTCAATTATTTTATTTGCATGACATACAATTGAAAGGAATCCGTCATTTCATTACATATTCATTTAATATAATCACATTTTTTCTAAAGAATTCATATGGCTTAGAATTTTCATGTCCACAAATAAAATTATCTCAGGGCTAAGAGTTTCGTATTCACTCTCTTCACTGAGATATCCATCCCAGAATTTATCATCAATCAGTTTTCCCACCTCACTTTCTGTGGAAGTGATAGATTCACACCACTCACTTCAACACTTAATAACTTCTTATAAGCATTAACAATGATTGCATTTCAAGAAAATTATTCATTCTAAAGCTTGTCTTACACAAGCATGCATGCATTCAATGTATCAAACATATAGATTACTAAATTTTCAAAAATCGTTATCATTTCAAATGTAACCATACCGCTATCTATTCCACCAGGTACTTTATAATGGGCGTGCATTTACAAATTATAATAGTTACAATTCATGTTGATGTGCCTTAATACCACTCTTAGCATCATTCATCTCCTTAGCAATCCATATCAACTAAGAGAAATCATACATGTAAGTACATGATACCATTTATAACACTCATCACTAGGTGATGAAATTTTTAATCACACATACCATCCATTCCATCAATGCATTATTAATCATAAGTTTTTATCATGTGAATGTGTTTCTCACTCTTTCCTCTGTTTTTCATCATGATAGCTCACTCACGCACATATTATTAATATTTTTATCAACTCTTGAGCTGGCAACTTCCCACCTTTATCATCCTTAAAGTAGTGCATTCATGCAATTCACGCATTCAAGTGAAGACATATCAGAAAGATACAACTTAGACTAAAGGAATAATACCCAATTCCTTTACCTTTGGCTTTAACTTAGTTGATTTCTATACTTATATGTTGTCATCACTATGATAATTTAGTTGATAATTTTTTTCCCAAGAAAATCGTCTCACTCCTTTTTAACTTCTTGACAAGCTTCTCCTTTTCATTTTCCTTAAGACTCTTTTCAATGGTTGAAGGCACTTCTGTTGCCTCAAATCCTATTTCCAACAAAGGATCTTTTAGTATAAAATTCCTAAGAATAGTCTACATATTTTCCTAATTCACAATTTCTTGCACACATCATTTGTTAGTCAAATCAATTAAAACATGTGCCTCAACACTTCTAAATCAACGACCAATTTTACTTTATTTACAAGCACTCATTTCATTTGTTTTTGACATTTCGTTTGTGCATTCATGTCTCAAAAATCAATCAAGCATTCTTAAACTCAAACTATTACACATTTTAACCTTTTTCATTTTAAAGAGAAGGCATAGTAGCCAATTACACAAAATAATTTCAAGGGGACTCCACAATCCAATTTTTCATATCAACCCAGTTAAGCCTTCTGTAGATGATTAGTAATTATTCAAATATGTCAACTTGAGGCAAATATGCATTCAACTCAACAAGGAAAAATTTCCATGTATGTCTATAACTCTAGCTTATTAAACATATGCAACACATTTTATTAAAATTTTCTCGTAATTTTCAACAGATTCAACATCCTAAAGTATTTCTTGTAATAGTCCAGGGGTCCCTCCCCCTTGCACTCTTATGCATACAAGTGTCTCAATCATAGGCTATATCAATACCATTATCTTTTTATTTTGATAACAATTTAAGGAACAATTGCCTTCATTCAAGCATTCATTACTTTTATCATTACACGATTACATCCATCTTGACAAAGTATTTCCATAGTCGACCCAAGGGACCATCATTCCATACAACCTTTCATGTTGTATTTAGCATAACCCTATCACGATAAAACCACTAAATCTTCTTTCATCTGACTAACACTTTCCTAACTATCCTTCACATCATCTCTATGTAAAATTTGCACTTCAAAAGATATTTGTTCAACTTTATATATCAAGCCATATTTTTTCCTTAAGTATAACTACAACATGTCCATTTTATTATTTTTAATGACTGGAAATCACACATTACAACCTCATGAAAATTTTATAAAATTGTAATTCAACTTTGAGAGCCTTACCCTTACTCTCAACAATATTAGGACATTCATCACTCTAATGACTAACATTCTCTTGGTTTCTTTACATCATCTACATGAAATTATTGCACTTATGAGAGAACCCATTCATAGTAATACCTTAGGTTCTCATTCACATATCAAGGACAAAACCAACCTGACCTTAATATCCTTCCATTATCTTTTGGATAGTAAGTCTCATAGCCCTCTCACAGGCTTTCTCCTTTTGAAAATCAAAGCATATTCAAAAGATTTTCCATTGCTCTAATTGAAAACCACATACCCAAACTTACCAATACCCTTTCCTCTTTTGTGAAGAAATGTGGTACACATATCAGCCTCTCTCAATTTCCAAGTTAGCACTTATACCATCTTTATTTAAGTAAATTATCATCTATATTAGGCATACATCTTCATATATGGTCAACATACCACAACTTGACCTTGCTGGAAATAGGCTTACCTACTACTCCATACTGACATCAACATTAAAGCCATTTCCATGCATTTTACAAGGTACTCAAAGGTACTTTCAAGTATTCTCTACACACCTTCATATGCTCATACACAAACATACTCATGTGTATTACCTCACACATGATTCCTTCAATCATATTTAAAACAAATCAAAATTATAGGGTTTACTTTTCCGCGTACACATTCCATAAACACTATAATCCTTGCCAAGATAGTCCTTCTCTATCACACTTGCATCCATAGCGACCATGTGCCACACATCCTCTCACTCAGGCAACCCAACAAATGTCAAATCTGCCCAAAACATATCATGTAGGTCTTTTCTTGCTTAACAACTTAATTGATCCATGCATTTTAGCTAATATAATCAGGAACATTATTTTCCTAGGAATGAATTAACCACACCCATATTCCGTGATCTATAAAATTCTTATTCTATTTGCTCAAGGCATCATACCTTGACCATCTAGGACACTTATCCTGGAACCATAACCAAGGCATTTTAACTTAGGTATGTCCATTTGTACACAAGGTGCAGGGACTTCTCTCATCCCCAACATAATCAACTTTAGCCACATCATCCCTCAAAAAATGAAATCCTTTCAAGAATATATAAGTATCTCCACTTCCATAACATCCATTCTATCAATGCATTCCAACATTTCTTTAAACAAGGGCATCCAAAACTACCCACATACACATATCCATATGCATGCAAGTGCACCCACTACAATTTCCATATTTAATTATACTTTGTTGATACCTAGATAAACATCATTCACAAGATTCCATGCTCCCTTAAACAACTTGCTTCAAGGTACCTTTTCTAGAGTAGGACTCTCTTTCTCACAGAGCAATCTTTCCACATAATTGCTCCACTTCAAGACACAAGAGATTCTATCCAAGGTCAAGTCTAAGAAATACTATTGTTGCCAAAACATAATATCAAGTTCTATATCTTGCTCCAAATTCATCTTTGTGGTATATTTCTAGGTCTCTAGGAATAGTGTTTGAACCATAGCTTAGATACCACTCTATAGCACACCCAACCTTATAAGTCACTTTAAGGAGGCAGAGGTTATAATTAATTTTATTTTAATCATTTCAAACCCAACTTCTAAGGTGTCCATCATCTTCTACTCGCTAAGAGATTTCTAACGATACAAAATTTGTCTCATTCTAGATCTAGGACACCAAGTTATGACCTTTGGAAGCTTTTTATACAAGTGCCATGTCAATATATATGTATATTTAATAGACGGAAGATGATGTCGCAACTAGTGCCATGTGTCACCTCAAGGGTGTTTCCTTGCCAACATCCATTACCACCTAGCCCTACTAAGTCATCCCTTACCTTCCTTGTGAATTATTTTCTTTTATATACTTACTTGGAAGACTTTTACTTTTACTTGGAACCTTTATTCTCTTATTCTTGTGCTGAGAGCTCTCCAACCCAATATGGTAGAGATGTTGTAATGTAATGTTTAACATTTTCACTAAGTCAAATTACAAAATAAAATAAATAAATTTGTAAAAATTAAATTAAATAAAAATATTAATGTAATGTAATGTAAAGGAATTGTCTATATGTGAGACTCTTTTGAGTTTTTGACAAATTTCTGGATGAAATTTGACGAAAAATTTTGTGGTGAATCTTGATTTGGGTTGTTTAAAATGGGTTTTTGACTGCATATATGGATTCAACACCCTCAAAAACCCCTGGGGCACTTTGATTGTGAAGAGTTCATCTGTCAAACTTGTGATTTCAATGAATCCCTGTCAGATTCTAGACACATTAGATCAGAAAACAATTTGGAAAACTTTTCAAAAAGTCTCACTTATAGACAACAGTCAAAATAAAATAAAAATAAAAACAACGAAATAAAAATAGCCATATAAAAATAAATAATAATAAAATTAAATGGTCCATTATATTGCCCCATGGTATTCATGTAGAATGTAGCATATTTAAAGGGGGGAATTAAACTAGATTAGATCCATCTCAACTCCTAATCTACCAAGCATTGAGTGGGATCAAATTTCTTGATATGCAAACCCCTTTTAGAGTGAAAAGATATTTGATCCCTCTTGGCGCTTGGTAGATCTGGAGTTAAGATGGATCTAGGTTGGTTACCTCAAGTCCACTTTAAAAAATAGGACCAAATTACAAACAAGATAATAATAATTTATTACCCACTTCTTGGCTTCATTCACTATAAATTTTATAATTCATTATTTATGTCCAGCTTAGAATACTCGGACCAGTTTTCCATTTATTTTAATACTTCTTTTTCACCCCGCTTCCAAATTATATAATATTTTAATATCCACTTGTTGGGGGTGGGGAGAGCTCTTTGGCAATACTTTTCAACTTCATTAATTACCGCACATTTATTCATACTTAACCAATTTTCCTTTTTGGGTCATGCAAATTACACCACCCATACATAGTTTTCTAATTATCCTATATTTGAGGGCGTTGAAAAAATCTAGTGCAAAGACTTACCCCAACATGGGTTATCCTAACTTAGTATAATTTTCACTAAGACTTTCCATATAGTCTTATTTTTTTATTAACGAAGTAGGTCATTATTTCACGGGGAAAGGAGAAAACAAAACCTTACCTCACAAGCATAAATTTCACATAAATTATTATCTAGTAAAAATATGAAAATTTGGACACCAAAAAAATAGAGGGGAAAAGAACAAAAATTCCACTAAATGAGGGAGAAGGTTAACATATATTTCCACTTAAATTGGTATAATGACCACTTCAAATATGTGAACTAAATGAGGGAGAATGTCTTAACATAGCTTTCCACTTAATTTGGCATAATGACCACATCAAATATTTTCATGTGAAATACATCATATTTGATAAACTCTTTAAATAATAATTGATTTGAATTTAAGCCTAATTATCTACTTTAGACCTTAGATTTGTCTTGATCATTTCTCCCCCCAAATAAATCATACAACCATGATAAGTATTAATTCATTAACAAAGGACATATTGTGCCTTAACTTCTTCTGATATCTTTGACAGGACCCTAGACATTTCACCCAACACTAATTAGGATTTTATTATAGTGAAAGAGAATATAAAATAAACCTTCTAAATTGTCTAAATACATTTAGAGATCATATTACACATGTTTGCATGCATGAAAGTAACTATCACTAGGTACAATAAAATAAAGGTGCAGTGGTTTTTCTCATTGGTGATACAATTTCAACCTAGATAGTAATTTTTTGTTGTTTAAAATACATTTTTGAATGCATAATTCACCCAACAATAATTAGGATTTTATCATAGTGAAAGAGAATATAAAATAAACCTTCTAAAATGTCTAAATACATTTAGAGATCATAGTACACATGTTTGCATGCATGAAAGTAGCTATCACTAGGTACAATAAAATAAAGGTGCAATGGTCTTTCTCATTGGCGATACAATTTCAACCAAGATAGTAATATTTTGTTGTTTAAAATACACTTTTGAATGCATAAATTTATTCAACTCCCTAAAAAAATCTTAGGGCACTTGAATTTTATAAAGTAAACAAATTAAACTCAAAATTTTAAAATTCTCTTAATTTTGGTTAAAATTAACAAGAAAAAAGGACCTAAAAAGGGTCATTCGTCTAATAGTCATACTACATGTAAAATAAATACAAATGGCATTTATGAGATTCGTCCAAATGGCTCTTAAACTTTATGACAACTCAAAATCTCATTAATCTTTATGACAGCTCAAAGATTCTTTAAGCTTCCCAATTTGAACATTGGATATGTTTCATGGCGGTAAATACAAATGGCAATTTTAAGATTCGTCCAAATGGCTCTTAAACTTTATGACAACTCAAAATCTCTTTAATCTTTATGAAAACTCAAAGGCTCTTTAAGCTTCCCAATTCGAACATGGTATATGTTTCATGGTGATACCAATAAATACTCACTATACATTGATTTAAAAGCTCTAAAGGGCCAAAATTAATTTTGCAGCAAATTTACACGCTTCGTGAATTTATCAGTGATTTCTTTAATTTCTTAATTCAAATGTTATATGAAGACCTTTCCAACTAAGTCTTATCTCTAAAGCACTGATAATCCAAGCATTACTCATGTTAAAGAACAAATTGCATTTAGAAATTCATAATCAATCCCCTTTTAGAGGGAACATTCAATGTTCACTCTTTGAAGAGAAGGCCCCATCCCTCTCAAATGTGCTCTCCAAAGCATAAACATCATTTCATCCTTCCTCCAACTCACAAAAAAATCACAATCAATCAGGTCACATGTAGATTTAATCAAAAGAGACACGGCGTGGGCTTTTAGCATGGGCTTTCTTTGATGGAGCTTCTCAAGGAGCTCTCAAGTGATCACTCTATCTCTTTTTCCAACTAACATTGTGAATGAGACTAGAAATTTTTGTGAGCTCATGGCCCTAAAACTCACTCTACATCTAGCTCAGGAAAAGGGCATCTCTCATTTATACATCTATGGTAATTCCCTATTAGTGATTCAATGGATGAATAAGGGCTTCAACATTAGAATTTCTCCTTGATCCCTCTTTTTTAAGATATTTAAAATGGTTTTAAAGATTTCTCCTATATATTTCTCGACCATATCTTCTTCTTCTTATTTCCATGTAACAAAGCACCCCACCCTTCACCTTTTAAGCAAGGGTAGGATATTTTGTATGGTTTAAGGTCATCCCTCATTTACACTTAAAGTCATACTAGACAACAATCAAATTTCTCCCCTAGATTTGAACCCATGATCTCATACGAGTAAGCACATGTTTTTAAGCATTAAGCGCACTCACATTATAAATTTTTTAATTAAAAAATCACTACTTAACTTTCAATTAACTTTAATTACTCTCAATTAACTATAATAAGCGTCATTTAATGATTTTTATTTTTATTTTTTTTTGTTGATAAAAGAATTCCATTATATTAACATGAATATACTATGTATATATTGGTTTTCAATGGCTCTTCTTACCTCATTCCAACTGGATTTGTTGGCGAGGAGAGTCAGAATTAGTGCATAAGATTTTGCAATTGGCCCTTTATTCCCGATGGGCTTAGAAGCCATACATACCAAAAAACGAGAAAAATGAGCAAACAATCAGTCGACTGCATGTCAAGGTGGTGGATGGGGAGGCTGCATAGGCTGAACTAATACTAGAGGCCCATGTCGTTCATGTATATGAAAGTTGATGTTCTCCATACATGCCTTTAATTCTTGCAGGTGGTCATCAGTCTGCCTTTGGCTTCTGCGTACATTGTTGAATTGCTCCAGAATATCTGACTCACTATACTGAATGACATTCATGTAGGCCACGAGCTCTTTTCTGTCTTCATATCTATGTGCATGAAGGATATCCAGGTTGGCCTGGATTCCCCGCAATTGATATGCAATTGAGTCCAGGGATGGAGGTTGGACAACATGTCTAGGTGAGTGAGTCAGATCTTGAGAAATCTCACCCACTCTAACCATGTTATTTGAGTCTTCCTCGCTGGAGGAGGTATCCCTGCCCGCACGTGCCTCTGGTCTTCCTTATTGTCTTCCCCCTCTGCGAGGTCATCCTCATTGTTGAGGCATCCCTATATACAAGAAAATACCCAAACCCCAATAATGACACTATCAAATGTGCCCTTAAAATTTTCAACTAGACTCCTACTCCACATGGCCCCCGACAACTAGGCTAGATAGCGAAGAGCCAATTGGGCTAAGGAAGAGGAAGCTCAAGGAACTCACAGAGACCGAAAATTATAGGGGGTGACAAAATCTTCTTCCCGACTCAAACCTAAATGGCTAGGGTTTTGAAGACTCCAAAAACTTTCACCGAGTTCCCGTTTTGGACAATTCCACCACCCAAATTCTTCGCCAACGTAGACTTGACTCACAGTAAAATGTCGAAACCCAGACTGACTGGAGACACAATGGGTCAACTCAGGAGACAGGCTATGAGTTTTATTGCACACTAGAACATAAACAAAAGCAATTACAGACCTCGAGGGACCAATACCTTATTTAAACCATGACATTAGCTTAATGATTGGATAGAGAGATAGAGAAGGGCTAGTGAGGAATTCATTCTCACAAAAGATGCCTAATTCAAAACTTGATAGGGGCGACTTGACTGTAGCCGATGAGAGACACCAAGAAGGATACCAGTTCTCCCTACCCTCCCTTGCCCAAATCCATTGCCAAATACACTAGCAGGGGAAGTAGAATACCTAATATTTGAAGCTCGCTACATTGGACGAAAGAAAATAACGATGTGAGACAATGTTCATACCTGTAGCTAACACCAAGCCTAGAAGAAAAAACCCAGGTGATGAAGTTAAGTGCCAGGGTCCTAGATAAATGCCCGAGAACAACACAGGACATTGAAGCCATCACCATTTCTTATCCCCATGATCCAATGGCCTTTCGACTTTCTCCACAAGCCTTCTTGGCAACTCTGACCATGAAAAAAATCCCTAGAGCCCCTACTCATCTCCCACATCACAAAACCACTTACACCGCGCAACATTTGCATTATAACAATGCCTAGGGCCTCTAGAGACTTCTTTAGCCATACCAGCTACCCATAATGTCTTTAATGACATAACTCATGTTTGATGTGTCATTGGGGGGGAGGGGTGGGGCTGTAAGGGTTCCCAGGACCCCGTTTTCCAAAGTTTGATCACCCCCATCATGGGGTCATTTAACAAATTGAAAAACTTAATAGCTTTCCATTGAAAATGATTTCCTAATTTATGGGAATTTAAATTATAAAAGATTACTGCCAATGCTTTTTTCCCTTTATAAGGAAGCTAAAAATTCTCCACTTTATCATGGCCAAAATAATCCTATTAAAACACCTATTTAGGAAAAAAAAAGACAATGTATTAAAAATGCTAAATTTATGCTCTTATTATCCATGTCGCAACCATTGTATAACTTTGCCTTTGACTGCCTATTAGTTTGTCTTTGACCAATTTTTTTTGTCATTTATCTATAATTTAACATTAGGAAATTAATTTTTATTATTTATTATTATTATTTAAAATTTATTTATCTGTCAATTGATTCGTTGAGGTCTTATTATGAGCTTTTTAGTAATTTCTTAATTTATTAGCTACTATTTTTTTTTAGATTTATTTCCCTTTTATTTAATTTTATGATTTTTTTATTTAACTTTTTTAGTTTTTAGAAGTAAAAGGAAATAAGAAAGTCTATGATTTTTTTTTTTTTTACTTTTTTGCCGGAAAAAAAAAAAAAAACAAAAAACAAAAACAAAAACAAAAACAAAACAAAAAAAACAAAAAAAACAAAAAACAAAACAAACAAAACAAAAAAAAAAAACAAAACAAACAAACAAACCAAAAAAAAAAAAAAAAAAAAACCAAACAAACAAAACAAAAACAAAACAAAAAAAAACTATAAGAAATCAATATTAATCTTGATTTTATAAAAAATAATTTGTACTAATAATTTTTATTAGAAAAATATTAATTTTTAATTTTCTATTAAAACATAATATATAAATCCATATCCATATAAAATCAAATAATTCATTCAAAGTTGGATGTGAAATTTTAATATTACTATATGGACTTTCATATAATGAAATTAATCATAATTTTTTTTTTTTCTAATTATCACTGTTTGTTTTCTATTTACGTAACTCGTGAGTAATTCTTGAAAATCATAATCTCAGTTTATATACATATGGAGTTGCATGCGAGCAAAAAGTACGTGGTCATCCAGTCCACTGATTGTTTGTTTGAAAAAGACTCGTAGAACTTTTCAATTCGGCCTTTAAATAGCCATTGAGGCATTGAGAACATGCTCACAGGAGCAATCTAATCACTACTTGTCGTGATAGTTGAAAAAACTTGGTTTGAAGTAATTCCTGGTGCTCGTGCGATTCGAACTCGCGATTCCCCTTGGCGCGAAATTATTATCGTCATGTCTTCTCTTCCGTTTCTCAGTAGGCCTAAGAGCGGCTTATCGACCCCTTTTTTTTAACATGGTCGTCTTCTCTTGTATTATAAAAAACTGTTGTGAGCAGGAGTTGTTACATAAGATGAAAGGAGAGAGAGAGAAAAAGTCCAAAATAGGCTCGCTGTCCTTGACTTCTGAGAGTTGAGCTTAATGAAAATACATTGGAATAGGTAACGGCTGTATTGCCTGACAAAGAGGCCAGCCAGTAGACAAAATTTGCTTGACATTAAGACTGTTTAACCGGGTCTTCCGCCTGGGACTCTTTTTTGCTGACCTTGATAGATTCTTCTGCTTGCATGCTTTGCGCGATGGACTTAATGTAGATAATGGCCTCCTCTAGTTGTTGGCATCTTTCCTTTAATTGTTCTTATTTTGCCTTCTGTTTCTCGAGATTCTTCCCCTTGGTGCTGCTGTCTGATAGCTGAAGGAGAAGCTGTCTCTGCGCTGGAGCTTTGCTGTCGGCCTCGCTTGATGAGGAAGGGCTAGTCCCGAAGATGAAGCAGCCAACGGATGGGGGGATAAGCGCTCGAGAGGCTTTTGCTGCTGAGGGCGATTCGATTCCTATCAATACCTACTTTGAACCACATCTGAGACAGATTGCACAGAGAAATGCTAGGAAGAGCTGAAGAGGTAGGATGGATATAAAGAGGAGAGGGAGGCTTGTCATGATGAGAGATCCGGATATTTTAATTGGGGAGGTCTGGGAGTGTTTCCTGAACGATATTCTTGTTGCAGTCGGTGAGGGGAAGGAGGGGACGTTTACCAGCATTTGGATGGAGAGTGGCGCGCGTGGAAAAGAGGTGCTTTGCGCTGATGTCTGGGGCGTAAGGTGAGGAGAGCATGGAGGAGGGAGCGTGATTGAGATCGAGGTGAGATTGGCTTCCAGATTGACTGAGGGGAGGACGGGTTCTGAAGGCGCTGGGCCGAATGTCTGGATGACTGCTGAGTCTGCTAGGGGATTTCCTTGGCATAAATCTTGTCATTCTCACGCACTTGTCCTTGCTGTCTGCTGACAGCCTTTGTTGCTAGTTGATCCGCATCTCCGTTGTTTTCTCTTAGGATGTGAAGGAAGGTTGGGTCTCCCAGCTGTCTAAGGTTGTCATGAATCCTAGTCTTGATGTTGTTGAGCCCTTCCTTTTTAAAATTTCTGCCTGAGACCATAGCGCCAATAATAATAGGCGAGTCCCCCAATATTATAGCATACCTGATTCCCAATCTGGACAGAAGAGAAGTCCCTAGGACAAGACTGTAAGCTTTTGCTGCATTGTTGGAGGCGTTCCCCAGGCCCCATTCGTAACTGAGGATGCTTTTCTCGTTTTGGTCTTTGATGATGCCCCCTGCACCGGCTTTTCCGGGGTTGTTTTTCGAAGCACCATCGAAGAGAAGAACAGGGCACTTCTGATTTGAGATCCACTGCTGAACCTCTTCCTTGGAGCCTCTGAGCTTCCAATTTGGCCTTGCTTTGTTAATTGGAGCCAGAGAAAGCTGGGTTTGATTGTGGATGAGACTAAATTTGCTATACCAATCTCTCTCTTCTTGGAGCCAGTTCGTTTGATCTGGAAAGGCTATGTAATTGGCACTGATGGATTCAGAGATGCTAGCTATTGTCTTTGCCAATATACTAGTCATGTTTGGCTCTTTGTTGTTAAAGACAAAATTGTTTCTTGCTAGCCAGAGATGCCAGCAAAGGGAGGCAGGGATGCATTTCCATACCCGGATGAGGTTGTGTTTGCCTTTCCTGGTGTAGGGGTAGCTGTTCATCCAGTTTTTCTGAAGATTGGGAATCTGATCAAAGCTTTCTCGAGATTCCATGGGGCTTATCAACTGTTTCCAGCAATGGTGTGTTAAGGGGCAGGCTAGGAAGATGTGTTGAATGGACTCCTCCTCTGCTCGACAGAAGCAGCAAATTGAAGGACCCTGTATTCCTTTTTTCCTTAAGTTCTCAGCTGTGAGGTTTTTTCCCTTGAGGAGTGTCCAGTTGAAGTATTTCACTTTGGGAATGCACTCAGTCTTCCAAGCCACTGCGTGCAGATTCCACTTTGCTGCTGGGGATAAGTTTTGGAGCGATTTATAACCTTCTTTCACTGTGAAATTCCCCCCACAGGGGTCCCAGATATATCTATCTTCGGTCCTCATATTTGTTGGAGCAGAGCCAGAAAGGGAAAGCTTGAGGTTGATCCATTGATCCTTAAGGAGGGGGGGTGTTTGAATATCCTTCCAATCTAGCCAACGGTTGTGGTTCCATAAGGATATGTCGAACAGAGATGTTATCTTTCGGGCTTCCATCCAATCCTGCAGGGGTCGAAGGTCTTGTAGAAGGTTTCTCGGTTTTGAACCCATGATGCGATCCAACCAGATCTTGGTGTCCTTTCCATTTCCTGGGAGTTTGGATACATTTTCTTTAAAGTGAGGCAGCACTTTTTTTATCAGTCTCCACATGGTGTACAAGGTCTATCGATAATTGCCTCAGTGAGGATGTTTGAATTCGGACCTCTCAGATATTTTCGTTTTATAGCCTCGGCCCACCATGATCCTTTGTTTGAGAGAATTTTCCATATCAGTTTGAGCCCCAGGGCTTGATTTGAGAGATTTGGGAGTTTAATGGAGAGACCCCCTTTTTCACAAGGGAGGGTTACCTGATCCCACTTTACGAGACTGAATTTCTTGGTCTCCTGCTTTCCTCCCTGCCAAAGAAAGCTTCTCATGATGAGTTCCAAATGTTTATGAACGCTGGCCGGCGCCATGATGACAGCGTACTGATAGATTGGGAGAGCTGAGAGGACAGCCTTAATGAGAATTGTGCGACCTTCTAAGTTGAGCCAAGAAGCTCCCCAGCCTTGAAGGAGGCCTCTCATCTTTTCAATATGTTTTGTCCAGACTTCAGACTTGACGGATTCCTTAGCCAAAGGCAGTCCTAAATAAGGGAAAGAGCTCCAATTTCTTTGAACCAGAATGTTTAAAATCAAGGATATTCTTTGTTGGATTTGGGGTGGAACATTCCAAGTATAAATTCTGCATTTCCTATTGTTCAGTTTACCCCCAGAGGCTGAGAGGAAAGCGTCCAAAATTCTTTTGAATCTCCTTGCCATTAAGCTGGAGGCTCCACCTATTAGAAGAGTGTCATCCGTGAAAAGCGAATGATTTATCTCTTTTATCCCTTTTTCTATACAGATTCCCGGTATCTCTTTGTTATTGCGGAGTTGATCAAGATGGGTGCTCAGGGTCTCAGCCATGATAATGTAGAGGAATGGAGAAAGGAGACAGCCTTGTCTCAGCCCTCTAGAGCTTCTGAAATATTTGTTGGGCCTGCCATTAATCAAAGGTGCAGTCCAGGGATTGGAGATGCACCCATTAATTATGCTGATGAAGTTGCTTGAGATCCCAAATTTCTTTAGAGCTGCTGTTAAGAAGGATTGGTCCACAGGGTCGAAGGCGTTGGCCATATCCAGTTTGATTATCATTCCTCGTTCCCCTCTGTTGTTACTGCTGTGGATGGATTCTTGTATGAGGATGACATTCTTTGTTATTTGCCTACTTGGGACGAAACCCCCTTGATTTTCAGATATTAGAAGGGGGAGGACTTTTTTGAGTTTATTTGCAAGGATTTTTGTTATAATCTTATAGGAGACATTACATAAAGAAATGGGCCGAAACCTGTCAAACGAGAGGGGGTTTGCTTCCTTGGGGATCAGGGCAATATGTGAAGATTTGGTGTTCTCGCCCAGCTTGTGATTTCTAAAGACATTCTTTATCATTCGAATGAAATCTTTTTTGATAGTTTCCCAGTGCTGCCTATAGAAGGCCACTGTGAATCCATCTGGCCCCAGAGCCTTATCTTGCTGCATACTGAATGTTGTTGTGTGAATTTCCTCTTCAGTGACATCTTGGTCCAGCTCTTGGTTATGCTCCTCTGATAGTTTGCACTCTATTTTACTGAGAAATTCTGCGCTATCCGTTTGCTGTGGTGCTGCTGTAAGGAGGGCCTTAAAGTGATTGTGGGCAGCATCTTTGATTTCTTCTTGGTCCTTCACCTCTTTCCCATTGACCTCAATTTTGTCGATTTGATTCCCAGCTCTCCTAAGTTTGATGTTATTGTGGAAAAATGAAGTGTTCTTGTCGCCGGCTTTCAACCATAGGCAGCGAGATTTTAGTCTTTGTTCCTCCTCCTCTAATCGATTTTATCTGAAAAGTTCTTTGTAGAGATTTTTTTCCTGCTCTAAATCTTCTTCTGAATAATGGGTGGACTCTTTGTCATTGTGCCACCGTTCCATCTTTGCGATCACGTCTGTTTTTTTTTTCCTTTCAGCGTTCGCCGCTTCCTTTTCCCATTGCTTAATGACAACCCGGAGGTGTTTTAGTTTTGTTTCCCAGACAAAATGTGGCGATCCAATGACTTCCTTGTCCCATTGATTTTGAATGAGGGCACGAAAATCCTCTTGGAGGTCCCAGATTTTATTATATTTGAAGGGGAGAGGCCCTAGATTGCGCTCTTTGACCAGGTTGAGGATCACTGGCTTATGGTCCGATGCTGAGGCGTGCATTAAGTAGCTCTTAATGGACTGATGGTTTTCTGCTATTCCTTCCTGAATTAGAAACCTGTCCAGTCTTTCCTTAATATTATGAGAGCCTGATCTTTTATTGTTCCAAGTATATTTTCCGTTTGACAAGGGAGTGTCTAGCAGATTGTATGACTGAATGATGGATTCTAGCTTATCCCGAGAAGTGTCTGCATGAAAGTTTCCCCCAAATTTCTCTTGCGCGTTTCTTATGACATTCATGTCGCCCCCAATGATTATTCTGTTGTTATGGATGGTGAGGAGGTCTGCCTCTATTGTGTTCCAGCAGCTGATTTTGTCCCTGTAGTGATTTGGGGAATATATGTTGTAGATGTGGAAGACTTCCTGAGTGCCTTTGTTTTTCATGTCTGTTCTGATCCACCAAGGGCAGAGGTATGAGTGAATAATTTCCCAATTGTTCTTGTTCCAAATTGTTCCAATCCCACCTGAAGCGCCATCTGAGCTTATTGAAAGGCCTGTGAAGTTTTTCAAGTGTTGTAGTTGTTGTTGGAAATCTTGTTCAGTGATTTTGGTCTCCTGGATAAGGAGAAGATCCGGGTGTTCCTGATTTAACAAATCCTTTATAGCTTTCCATTTTGAGGAAGAACCCATCCCCCTGCTATTCCAAGAGACCAGGATCATTATTTACCGTTTGTTGGGTGGGATCTAGACTTCTCCTTGGCCTTTTCTCCACTCCCTTTTAGCTTGCCTATATATGAGTCCATAGGTTGTTGTGTGCCCGTTGCCATTTCCTTTGCTGCTGTTTCATCTCTAAGTTCCTTATTTGACTTTCTACCCACTTTCCTTGGGGGATCGATGGGCTGACTTGTTTCTTTAGCTTTGTTTCTAGTGA